>KL272977.1:27242-41635 GCA_000699545.1 Podiceps cristatus
CCTGTGTTGATACCGGGGGTTACCCCGACCCAGGTGCAGGACCTTGCACTTGGCCTTGTTGAACCTCATGCGGTTCACACAGGCCCACCTCTCCAGCCTGTCCAGGTCTCTCTGGATGACATCCCGTCCCTCATGTGTCCACCACACCACTCAGCTTGGTGTCTCTGTCCCATTGGGACACTGGGAGACTCTCTCCCAGTGTCTCCGTCATTGCTGAAGATGTTAGAATACTGGTCCCAGTACGGACCCCTGCCGGACCCCACTCGTCACCAATCTCCATCTGGACATTGAGCCACTGACCACTACCCTCTGGATGTGACCATCCAGCCAATTCCTCACCCACCAAACAGTTCACCCACCAAGTCCATATCTCTCCATTTTAGAGAGAGGGGTGCTGTGGGGGGCCCTGTCAAAGGCCTTAAAGAAGTCCAGACTGATGTCATCCATAGCTCTTCCCTGGTCCACTGATGTAGTCGCTCCATTATAGAAAGCCACTAGGTTGAATTACTTGAAAGGTTTTGCTTTGTAAAAAAGTTTCTCTGATTTTAATGATGGAGGACAACCTTACTTCTTGGTTTTCCCCAGGTAGTATTTACTACATAAAATCACTGGCATAGTGGGACTGATCAGCTAAGAACTCTGGCTGGCCTGAATTTATTCTGGTGGCCAGAAATGCAGTTACAGGTGAAAATAGGCAGGAAGTTTTTATTGTTCACCATTTCACAATGCCAAACTCAAAACAAGAATCCCAAAAGGCCAAGAAAAGATGCGATCCCTTCTCTCAAAATTTCTAAAATACTTTAACTTAATTGATTAGCCCCACACTCCCCCTTATCTTAGCACTGGCAACAGGAAAAAATAATAAAAAAAAAAAGGTCCAGTCTCCAACATTACTCACTTCTGCAGCAACATGTCAAGGGGGAAATGCTCTTGGAGAGGACATCTCTTGTCTACTGGGGGAGCTCTGACAGCTGTGCTCTCCCACAGGGATCCACAACAGTTTAGGACAAAGCCGCCCCAAGCTGCACGTCCTTGCTGTCCCTGAACCACTACAGGGGTGTCCGTTTCCAGCAGAGAGTGAAGGAGTAGCTCAGAACTGACACTGTCAGAGGACCATGCTTCAGTCCCACTGCGCCTGGGCCACAGAGTCCGTCCTGCCTTACTGGACTACTTCATGAATCAGAGACTTCCTTTGGCATCTTCCACCAAAACACTGTGCTGTTGACTCTTATTCAGCCAGTTGACAAGGCCCATGGATCCCAAAGGAGCTGGTGTAGATAGCAAAGCACACCTTGGAAATTTATTATTTTTTTAAACGGAATCAAACCAGGATGGAACAAAAATCACCCCTCTAAGTGTCCTATTTCTGTCAAAGCCATCCAAACCACAGACAGGTTCTCCCCCATCGTCCTCACAGAACACATTCCCCCATTGTTACCTGGCAGCTGATGAAAGTCATCATGCGAAATATAAATAGATTTGAGGTTTATTTTTGCCAATGGTATTTAATTATCATTTCAAAGCCTAATATCAAGAAATGTAAATGGCCTCCTGAGCACACCCACTCCACTCCGTGGAATCCCTTTTGTGCAGTAGTCCACAGGGCAAGAAAGGAAAAAAAAAAAAAAATCCAGATTCTTCCACAAATTAAACAGTAATTGTTACAGACTATGACCTTCAGCCTGGTACAGTGGAACTGCATTGCCAGGAAAGTAGCTGTCTGGTGGAGACATTAATTCACAGGATGCCAATTCCTTGGTCTTTAAACACGATATGCCACCTACTAAGCAGCAAAGCCCAGTATTGGTATTCAAGCACATTTATAAGGAGTTTTTTTCATTTCCACTTGCAACATAAAAAAATTTCTTATTGGCAGTAGGAATGTACTATTCACAAACAGCAAAACCGTACAGCAGTTGTAACAGTTAACAAGCGCCAATAAATCTCTAAAGGTGCACACCTTCACTAATACTGTTTTTGCCAAATATCTGGGATAAAGACCATTTTGGACTAAATCTTGTAACAAGTTACGTACAGAGATGGACACCTTGGGATCAAAACGAGCACCAAAAATTGGTTTTATGGGTACAGGAATCCATTCTCATACAACAAATTGCATAAATAAGGGCTGAAATGAGACTGAAATGTGTCTTACAGGAATGGCATTTCATATCTACCTACAAAGCCAGAATATCTTGATGAGGGGTGAGAAGAAAGGCAGGCATGTTTTTTAGAATTTCCAGAAATTATGTCATTTCTTTCATGAATCAAGATGCCCAAGAGTAAAGAAGCTGAAACAACCATCTAAGCAACAGAACAATGTTATTTATCATGAAACTCGAAGGGCAGTTGTTCTTAGGATATAAAATGAGCTTTTGCCTGTATCTATTGACTCCCTCCTCTCCCTCCTTCAGGACCAGCTTTTGCTCAATTCCGGACGGTGACAAAGTGTAGCTCTTCCCTTCAACTTCTCTTAATCCGTATCAGACAGAGAAGAAAAGTTTCCATTTTTTCCTATTTCTTTCTTTCTTTCTTTCTTTATTTATTTATACAGCTGAGTCTGCTGGGTTTCTCATTTAAAAGCTGACTTCTTGGAACACGAACAGCAATCCCTCTCTGCAGATAAAAAGGGCTTTCATACAAAATTAAGATGTAGTTTACAGTGTATTCCGTGGAGTAACAGTAGGGGCTCAAAAAACACATTTGCTCACAAACTACTGAAAAGAAAGATTTCATTGTAACTTATGCCACCAGCTTCTTCCAGTCTAGAGGTTCAATAAAAGCAAACACACCAAATAACCTCAAAGCAGTTGCACTAAATCGTTTTCCAAGTAGGAGCTGAATTTAAGTAAAGACAGCAGACAAGCAACCCAAATGCCTTTGCTATTGCTCATAAAACTTTGCCAGCAAAGTGACCTTAAGCAGTAATTCTGACAAAATTTACAGCTGTAATTCAGAGTAAAACACGGCGCTGCTTTGGAAAGTTAAGTGTTGAGGCCTTGGTTTTTCTTTTGTCAGAAAAAAAGAAAAAAGGAGAGAAAAAAAAAAAAAAAAAAGGAGGCACTAGGAGGTACCTGGATTTGGGAATCAGAGAAGACTCAGGAAAAAGGAAAAAAAAAAAAGAGGAAGAGGGCTTTTGTTGCACATTTCCCTCTCGCACCCAGTGAGCCTCCAAGGAGCCCGGTGGCTTTGGAACAAAGAACCACCACAGAAAGATCCCTCACCTTTCCTGCAATGGAACAAGTCCACAGGGCATGGAGCAGCTCTGAATCTGTTGCCTATCCACTACTCAGGCGTAAGAAAAGACCTGCCAAAAGAGGGTTAAATCTTACAGATTCTCTTCACTTCTGGTGCTTCGAAAAGCAGGGTAGGGAGAGTGCTTGCAGCCAACATGGGGCCGGGTGGGAAGAAGGGGACGCAGCAGCACCATCACGAACACCAAAATAACTGGGGCTGCCAAGGTTCAGAATGATAAAATTCTGTAACTATACAACTAATTTTCCCTGTGGATCTTGTTAATCTAAATTCATCTATTAAGCATGCTGACTGACACACAGTGACTAACTCAATAACTTCTTCAATTCCAGAGAATACGATCCTATATAAATTTCAAACTTATCTTGACACAAAATTGGCTTGAATGTTTGGCTCAACATTAGAACATTTGGAGAAACGCCTCCATCCAAAATAACAACTTAAACTACCTCAGGAAAATATAGCAGGGGAAAACCGAAGCCCAACTCAAAAGCAACACGTAAACACAATACCTAACCCTCTCATTAGAAAGCTGTACAAATTTCAGAATATGTTTTTGTACAATGGAATTCCTTCAGATCTGAATAATCTGTAAGAATTAACTCTATTCACATCACATGCAGAGTATTTTTTTTGTCAGATTTCCTTCTGATAAAATTACCTTTGATATTTAGAAGTGGAACTGGCGCCTACTTTACCAAACATTAACAAATTCTCTATAGCAAGTGACTGGGAAAACCAGTACAACTCAGCATTACTCATATTTTTTTTTCCTTTAAATCAGATTATGTGCACTGTGCTTAAATTTGAAAACCACAGTTTCCAAGCAAATGTGATGAAACCAAAAGACTGATAAAGAATATTTTCTTTATGCAGCAAGATGCCATGGAGTGAAATCAGTCACCACAAAGTAACTAAGTTTGTGTCTCGTGCTTCTCTTCTCCTTGCTGGAACAGCCTGCAATAACCTTACACTCCAAGGTGCCTGGCGGATACGATGACATTTTTTTTCAGCTTTCATGCTCAAATGGAGCCTATTATAACACCTCTGGAAAACCTGAGTGTGAATGTTTTCAGACAGTGAAAACTAACCAACCATAGTGCATTTCTTAGAAATACAAACTAGCTCATGTAAGGGCTGGTTTATATTAATCTATGCTGAAAATTGTAATAATACTGAATTTTTTTATTTCTTTCCTACATTTAATGATCAGTAGTAGAATTTTACTGGATCCATTAATTCATATAAAATCAAATTCAAACTATGCAGTTGCTGCCATTGTTTATGTCAGCAATGATAATTTACAGGTGTTCAGATGTTTGCAAATAAACTTAATTGAAAACCGTAAATCACTCAAAATGCGTATCAGCATCCCATGACAACAAAAGGAATTGAAGATGAGCAGCCTTCTGCAACTGAAACCTTTTTTTCCAGTTGACAAACAAGAAAAGCTAGTGACTCAGCTCACTCAGATTTCAAATAACTTGGTGCATTAAGTAAATGAATATTTCATATACACCTAAGGTGAGCATACATAGTGTTCCATGTACAAATAAATTACATGGTCTTGTTGTAAACAGTCCTAGTATCACTCAAAGAGATGCCAACAAAGGAAAATGGACTGAAAAGGTGAGGGAAATGACAGTGGGAAACCAGAAGATGAACCATCTAGCAGGAATCTTGCTAACAATTTGCCTTTTATTAAAATCAAATCAGTTTAATATGAGGATTATAAATTGAACAGTTATGCAGCCTCACCACCCCCAAGTCATCATATAGATCAGAAATTACTTGCCTGGAGCAAGTGCCTAAGCTGACATGGAAACTGTGTGGAGAAATTAAAAAAGAAGAAAAAAAAAAAAAAAAAAAGCGAAAGGTTCCTCATTGGTCCCTGTACCCCCCCGACACAGACAGCACACGGGCACATCCATGCTGTGGGTGCAACAGCCCCCAAAACCCAGGCAACTCCAGGCTCACATCACAGTCCATAGGGTTGCTGCATGTTCTGCAGCCCAAGGTCCTCCTCACGGGCTCTGAATTCCCGGAAGCCTTCAGGATGTGGGGAAGAAGGAAGAGGGCACACTGGAAATCCGCACGTGAACATGCTGCTTCCGAGGCAGGCGGTGGCTGCTCTCTCCCCCTTCTCTGCGGAGCACTTGCCTGCACGCACACCCACATCCCGCCTGACTCCCAACCTCCTCCGCAACATCACCCTTCACCCGAAGACGGTCTCCAAGAGTCCCCAACTGGACTCCCCAGACCGAGACTTGGAAAGAAGTTCATGGGGTAGATCCACACACCTCTCAAATAAACCTTTCCATCTGGGTGGCCAGCAGTGCTGCTGGCGCGGACCGAGAGCGGGCAGAGGAGGCACAGAGGTAATACTGCCCTCCTTTTGGGGAGGGCGATAGGAAAGGAAACCTCTCCCTGTCCCACCACAGCCACCGCCGTCCTTCCCTCTGGGCCCAGGGTTTTCAATCCCAATGTGGAGGGCTCTTTGCCCAAATAGCCAGCACAGATAAGACTATCAAACCATGAAATACCTTCATGAAATGGGTAACTGCTGAAGTTTAAGCAGGTTTGTTTAAAAAAATAAAGGAGGAAGGAAATAAAAAAATAAAATTTAAAAAAAAAAAAAAGTATCAGAAAGAAAGCAATGCAGGTAAGAACAAAGCACATCATGAAATCATGGAAATAAAAAGATCTCATCTCAGCCGGTGATCAAGGAGGCCAGAAGAGTTAGGACTTGTACCATCCATTTTTGTGACGAGTCATCAGACAATATGCTTGTTTTTATGAACACTGCTGACAAAAACGCTCGCATACTGAATTGTATTTTCCTAGTGCCTTTTGTCTATGTACAAGGGGTATGTGCAATCCTGGTTCTTCTGGGTTTGATGCTGTTTTGCAGGGACAGTTACATACTTTTCTGAAACCTCTCTCTGCAAAATGAACATACGTTTTCAAATAGCACTGAGCTGTACACAGGGACTGTTTTCTAGTATCTGATGCAATTCACCTCAACTGAATCCTTTGAAGTCAGATGCATTTCCTTTGAATACATAATTTACTTCTCTACATAACTCTTCACTATACTCCTCTCATAATTTCTTAAATCTCTAAACAGTTTAAAGTTAGTTGGTATAGATATGCATAATATTTTTTTAGCCCTGACTCATTAATTCCACCATATTTTAGCTTTAACATAAATGGTATGTCCATGTTGTTGTTCATGACTCATGTAAGGAAATCACTAATGATTAAAAACCCTCTATCTTTTACTGAAAATATTCTCCAACCAATAGAGGAAACGGAAGAATTCAAATGTACCCCTCAAAACAAGCTTAACATTTTTCCATTAGAAAAATGGCACTGCCTTCTAGAGAAGAAGGAAACATCTTCACCTAACAGGGTACTGCATACACGGTATGGAGGCAATTCCTTTGCTGGAGGAACACAGTGAACTAGTCTGCACAATATGAAGTATCAATCTATCTGAATTTGATAATCTTCCTTCCTTCTTTCTATCATGGGCTCCTTTCAATATTTAAATATTCAGGTTAGGGCAGCATAATGCAGAAGAACTATAACATTATTAACTGTAGAATTATTAACAGTTCAAAATAAGGTCCTAAACGTTTAGGTGCAGGTAATATTGGAATGTAGCTCTCTGACACAGAATCACTCACAAAAGCTGCACCAAAACTTCCCACTAGTGTGAAGTGATGAGCTGCTACCAAATTAACAGGGTGTTGGAAGTATTCTGTAAGCAATCAAAACAAACAAACAAACAATCCTAGAAACTCCAGCATGCTCACACTACATACCAACAACCTGTTCAGTAAACAGATGTTTTTTAAAAAAAAAAACAGAGACAAATAGGTCTTACAGGTGTCTCAAGAGATACCCTGTCCATCTGCCCACCTTAAAAGAGAATCAATTCTGCTGTAACCATTCCTGATAAATGTTGGTTTAACATGTTCAAAAACACTTCTGAAAGTGGGGAATACACAACCACCACCCAAGCAATCTATGCCAGCGCTGGACCATTATAAAGCTTTTTTTCCTAAATTCTGAACTAAATCTCCTCTGTTCCTATTGCACGATTTCCTTCCTCTTTGCAGAGCTTGCACATCTCTCATTTCTCCCCTCCATCTTTTTCCCCCTACCATAAAAAACCTCAATTTTCTTTAACTTTTTCTGCTAAATCATGGTTTTAAGACCTCTAACGAGGTTCTCCAAGTGTTCTTCACTATTTCTGGTGCGATATCCAAAACGGGACCCAGTGATTCAGGTGTTCATGGTTACAGACCAATCACTTCCTACAATCTTCTACCGTGAATTTAAAACCCACCACCCAGCCTCTCCCCTCTCCTGCCCTCAATTTCTACTGCTACGCAAACTGGCCTACCAAGCGTGTAAGGAACATGCAATGCAAACACCGCTCACCTGTTTTTGAGATGCGCTGCCAGGTCACATCGCTGCATGACTTCCTGGCACACGGAAGAGAAGGGGCACAAAACAAATAGCTTGTCTAACAGTTTATGAACAAGAATACTGGATTTTTTGCAGAGTTTAAAATGGAGTCTTTTTCGATCCAGCGGGCAGAAATCCTTCTCCTGCAGAAAGTTCCTTAGGCACTTGTAGCAGAAAGTGTGTCCACAGGGAGTGTCCAATGGTTGCAACAAGGGCTGAAGGCAAATGTGGCAGACCAGGTCGTCATCCACTTCGTTCTGGTAGTTGTAGAGGTGGTTCTCCCTTGTCCAGTGCTGCTGGCCACACTCGAAGCACAGAGGGTTCAAGGAGGCATTCTGCTCCACCGAAGCCATGTCGTCACCCGTAGTCCCCATTGTACAGCTAAGGCGGCTGATGGATCCTCCTCCTCCTCCTCATAGGACGGGGATGCTCACGTAAAGCTCAGAGGGAAGCAACTTCTTCCAGGGTGACTTACACTCTTCAGCCAAGTGTCATTTTCTGCAACAAATAAAGAAATAAAAATTATTCATCTTGCATGAATTATGAACAATCTCATCAGAACTTTTGATTTCTGGGTTTACCAACACACAACAGCTGGATAGATTAAGAGAATATTCCTGTTTTCTGTAAATTTGTCGTAGAAGAGAGCAACAAAAAAAAATCTGAAAGTACGATTCCTTTTACAACATAGATGTTTTACGGCTTCATAACAGCTGCTGCACTGCACAGTTTTACCTGCAAGATGACCAGTTTGTGACAGCAAGGGCACCGCATTATGCAATGTCACGCTAGAAGCATGCAATTAGCGTCTAGCACAAAAATACCCTACTATGGAATAATGGTTATATGACCAAGTAATTAAATGTGTTTTTTAATATGAGATTATGATTTTAATCTAGTCCTACTCCCTTTTTTGGATTTTGACTATTAATGTAGAATATTACACATTAAAGGTCTAAATACATTGCATTAAAAAAATAACAGCAACAAACCACTTACCTTGTTCTTTCCATTAGTAATATTGCATATATGTCACCACTTACCTTCACTTTTTTTTGTGGGTTGCTACATAGTAGGAGGGACCGATTCTATCCAAGATGCTACATTTAATTTAGTACAGAGGCCAGTAATAAATAATCATATGAAGATACTGGTTCCAAACAACGAACCTGTTTTGTTTTTATCTAACAAAATTACAGCATAACCAATGTGACGATAATCGTGTCAGTCAAAGGACTGTAGGTCTGTCACTGTGGGATTTATTTTCTAAACTTTCTGAATTATTAAACACTTCCCCTCTTATAATAGCTGCCTGGTCAGGAAAACGTGCAGCCATCAGTCTGCAATTTCAAACACTAAATCCTTACCCCTCCCAAAATTATTTTCCCTTCTCTCCCCTACAAAATCACATTGCTTGACACTCATAATAGTATGATTTAGAAAGTAAAACAAATTTTCTCACATTATTAAGAAACATCCTCATTTGTTAGTTTTGGTAAATGTTCTCATTGTTGGGGTAAAAAAAAATCCAATTTGAGCAATGCTTACTTTGTGCGTAAATTCTTTACTGCAATTCAGCAAGCAACACTCATGACACACGTACTGTATTCTAGCATAGTAGTAGCAAGTATATGGAGAAATGAAAACTGCTAGTCTAGGTACCAGCCCATCATCTTTATTTTTAGCTGCTGAAATGTAGTCATAAATATATCTGAAATTCATGTGGAACCCATGCATTTCACCATGTCTTACTTGTTAAAGAGAACCCTTGTTTTGGTTTTTGCCCCTTAACCTCACACAGCCAAACACAAGACTTAGAGCACATTTTACAAGGATTATTATATCCTTTGACGCAAAAAGGATTAAATAGTAATTTGTAATCCAGGCTTCTATTCTGCCATGGAAATTGATGCTCATCATTGCCTTGCCTCGTAGTAGATAATGTACACCTTCTGGAAAGGATTTCATAAGGGAAGAGCATAGCGGTTCTTTGTTACTGGAGACTAAGAATGAAAAATGAGACCCCAAAAGAGATTAGTCAAAAAAGTCTTAAAACGTATTATGTAAGAGTTCAAGGATTGGAGAGCAGATAAGGAGAGCAGTGCACGGGGCCCTCGTGCTCAAACCGCAGCGCTCCCACTCCGCGTTCATGCGGCCGGATTAACACAGATGGGACAAGACCGTCTAATGGCTGTTCTTTATGTAATGCAAAATAAACCAGATAAATGTTCTAGAAAAACACTGCATTGATTCGCGACTGGACCAAATTATTTTGCCACTTAGGGCACCAGGAGAGGAACACGTGGCGTGTGGCGTGTTGTACTTGGGGGTACCTGCCACACCAACAGGCAGGGCTAAGGAAGGGGCATGCAACATGGGCAGAGAAAGCCATTTTAAGAGTGTGTTGCCCAAATGCTAGACCCACTCCTACTATTGACTACGACCAAGATTTTCCTCCTTCTCCAAGTAACCCAGGTCCGAAGAAAGGAACAAGTCCTACGTCAGCAAGGCTATGGAAACACCCCAGGACCCTTCTGTGTACTGCCGTTATGGAGAACCAGTTATGGACCCCTGACAGGGAGCATCCTGAATTTGCCTTCTTGAAGGCTTCTAGCATTTCTGCTCTTTGAAGCCTATGTGACTCACATGGCAGCCTGCTGCAGAGCACCACGCACTGTCACACTGTAAAGAAACCTGTGAGATACTTGCTGTGGTCAAAGAAACCTGCACTCTGTTGTAATTAAATCCTCTTCTGTGTTAAAAACTTTTAAAATAGCTTATATTTTGAAAAAAGAAAAAAAAAAAGTAAAATAAGAAAAGAGATGAGCCGTTCACTGCCATGTTTTAGATTATCATGACAAGCCTTCTTTCTCAGGAAAGGTATATCCAGAGACAAGCTCTATTGAGTGAAATCACGGGAGTTTGTCCCCAGTGAAACACCGGCAGTCCCTCTCTATTGCCCGGGCCTGAAGGAGGTGAGCAGGCAGACCCTTTCCTATGGCCGCCCCGTCCCAGGGTCTCGTCTTAACGCTGCTGGTGTGGGGCCAAGCACCCTTGGCTGTGCTTGCTGAGTCTCTGCGGGCCAGGGGCTCCTCTGCCAGCTACTGACATTGCCCCTAGCAGCTTCTCAGCACTGCCAGTGCCCCGTTAGCTTAAACCATCAATAAAAACCACATAAACTAAACCCACCGCTTTTTCTGCTGATGATGTGACCACTCTTCCATCACCTCTCTGCCAGCAGAGTTGTGGGAGAAATAGATAGTGGACTACAACATGAAGATTAAAAAAAACCAAAACAAACCAACAAAACAAAAACCAAAAAACACACAGGCACAAAACCAACCCAAACAAAAAACGCAACAAACCAAAAAAAAAAACCCAACTCAAACAAAAGCAACCTACTACCACCATCCCCAAAAAATTATCAATTCCAAGACTTTTTACAGGCTGTTCCCAGTGAAAAATATCAACTGATTTACAAAGTCCACAAACACAATATTTGTGCTCTGAGCAACAATTAGGATGGCGGGCAGGGTCTAAATTTCACTGGTGTAAAGCACTGTATCCCTGAAATCCACAATACCCTACTTCAGCCCTCTTTATGCATTGCTTATATTATTTGCTGTCTCTCTTTGTATCTCTGTGGAGCTGCAGACCTCCAGCTCCACAGGATAGTATCAGCTCAGGAAAGCTGCAAAAAGGAAAAATAGTCGGAATTATAAAAAGTACAAAGAGGGTAAAAGAGCCAGCTATGCCTGTTATTCAGGTAATATAATTCCCTAGGAAATAATCCCCCTGGGACTTCATTACAATAGCCAAACAGTGCAGGTGGTGCCCTGCTTTCAGTTTTAAATCACAATCCACTTGGGAACTGGGCAAGACTGGACATCCAATTGTGCATTTTTTTTTTAATTTATTTTTTATGTAGAGTGTCCATGAGAGTGATGTTAGACTGAAAAAGACAGCCTTATCCTTAGGCCTTCTCCAGTTCTGACTTATTGATTTGACTGACATTCTTTGCAGAAGCTTGACATATTTATACAAAAGCGTAAGATGTCAGGCTTCATACCTACATCAGATTTTGTGACATTTATTCCTTCTGTCTGAATGGGCACTATTAAAAAAAAAAAAAAACAAAAAAACAAAAAACCACAAACCAAAACATAACAAAACCAAACAACAGCCCCCCCCAAAAAAACCCCACAAAACACACAAGCAAATTGGAATTGTAGCAATAACTTAGCCCTTTTACTATGGTTGTCTTTTTTTTTTTTTTATCTAAGTCACAAATAATTAACACTAGTTTCAGTTTGAAGTTAATGGAAATACCTATTTTGCAGTGAATGCTCTCAGAGATTTAAGTAATCTATTTCTAAATTCTCTTAATAAAATCCTGAAGATTTAGAGCCCATTTAGTGACTGTTCAAAATTTTACAAAAAAAATCCAACTATATCCCAGAAGCAAACTATCCATCTTACCAACTAATCCCTCTAAAAATTAGCTTTAACATACTACAATTTCCTATTTTGTTTACTACCCTATGCAATTTCCTCAACCAAAATTAAAGGTCAAAAGAACACCCTTGGATGAATGGCACCCCTGCTCCTTTGCTGAACTCCCGTGTCCCTGCATCCCAAAACAGATGGGGTGCAGACCTCTCAGCTCTGTGGCTAACCACTCTCTACACCAGAACGGACATCTCACGGAGATGTATCTAACCACTGAATCAATGTTTAATTTCTACTCTAGCTTAAACCAACTGCAGGTGAGAAAACGCCCACCTGTATTTCATCTCGATTCAAGGCCACTGGGTGCTGGCTGCTGCTTCTCATCTCATCTTCTTGCTGCTTGCTGGCAGCACAGGGATGCCTCAGTGTACCCCTTTCTTACCCCTCCACAGTGGGGAAGGTATAGAAGGGTGTAAGAGCTATGGTGAAGGCTTCATACGACCCTGAGCTCAGGCAGTCCTTTTTGGTCATATTTGTACTTGCAAGGCAACACGACTGCTCTTGTCTACTGGTCGATAACTCTGAACAATAGTATGGTCATCACCCTGGATTCCAGGAAAGATTGGCTTAATCTAAGAACGTCACAGGATTTCTAAAGTTGCTCTCCATGGCCGTGGCACCTGAGGACCCAAGCTACCTCAGAAGGATCTCAGAGAACCCAAATTCCCCTGTTGTTCAAACGTCAGGGCTGTGAACATGATCTCTTGGAAGCCAGGACTGGATCAGCACAAGCCCCAGGAGAGGAAAACTAGAGTGGTTACATCCATTGCTTAAAAAAAAATTACATCAAAACCAATTAAGAATTAGTTCCTAGTTCCCAGTCCAGTATCCCTCACAGGAATTACGGCATCAGGCTGATGATTCCTAACTGTTTACAAAACAGAACCTGGCTCAAGTGGAAGAATAAATGACAGCAGAAACAGTAATAAAAAACATGATGAGAATAAATAGCTGGTTCACAGCAGTAGAGGGAAAAAGCGTTATTCCACATCTTCCAATAAGCGTGACCTAGCTCACTAGTTAGAATCTCTGCTTTAATATTAAAGCCATACAGGAAACAACTGAAGCAGAACTAGCAACTTGTATTGACCTTACAACATCCATGTTAATTATACTGGTATCTGAGGGCTGTGCTGTCTTCAAATACCAAACCCCAATTCGATTTCAGTCCAAGTTTATGAGAAAGTAATCCTGTTAGACTCTTCCTCTTTTGAAAATGCGAACCACTGGAAGTGTTGCAAAAGATGGCATCTGGCAGCTCAAAGTCAGGAAAAAACCTATGAAGGATGGTCAGAGCACAGCAATTCAGACTAGGACGGATTTCTGCTAATGCTGCAGCCACACTGCCACTGCATGCCAATTATCCAATACCTATTTTTTGTACCAATAAGCAACCCTTTTCCATGTTTTTTTAAGTCGTACAGTAGAACGGTTGGAATTTTTATATTCGAACTGAATAAAATTGTGCCTGAATGGTGACTTTGTTCCACTGAACCACAACCAGACAAGGCTGGGCTTGAAGTAAAACCATCTCTCCACTGACTATTTCTTTGCCTCTGTGCTTGTCTTTGTGCTCCGTCAAAGCAATGCCCATACAGCGACGGCATCGGCGCTACACCAGATGTTGACGTGGCATCATCTCTGTAAAGGCAACAGGTCGCAGGCAATGCTTCTCCTTCCCCACCCCCGGGTGTGGGTTTTTACATGCAATATCCTAAAAAACCGATGTGCACACGCGCTGCCCTTGCTGGGTATTTCTGGAGTACGGCTTTTTATCAGGTTGAGAAACGAAACCCTGCTTAAATTGGGCAAATAAGGAGCGTCTGGAAAAATTAATAGGCCCGTAGGTTGTGTCTGGTATTTGTGTGGAGTGCTGTGTTTCCGTGGCAACGGGGGGCTACGGGCTTTAATTACCTTGGTGATACGAAGGGCCCCCACCGTACAGCGGCATGATGCGCGCTGCCAGGCGGGGGAACCGGCAGGAGGAACGCCCGCGCTGCCCGCAGAGGCTTAGGGGATCCGAGCAACCACCGCACCGGGGACGGAAGAGATGTAAAGAAAGGGGAAACCAAGGGGAAGCACAAGTCCGTGCAACCTTAGGAGAGAAGACAGATGACGTCCCCCTCCCAAAACCAGCAGCTCCGATTCAGGGA
>KL272980.1:8929-24043 GCA_000699545.1 Podiceps cristatus
CTTGCCAAGTTCAGCTCTAGCCGTGCCTTGGCCTTCCTGACCCCATTCCTTTCACAACTGGACAACATCCCTATACGCATCCCAGGATACCTGACCCTGCTTCCACTGCTTGGGTATTTCCTTCTTTTTTAGTTTGAGCCACAGGTCACGACTCAGCCATGTCGGTCTCTTGCCTTTCTTGCTGGACTTTTTGCATCTCAGGATTGAAAGCTCTTGCATACTATGGAAAGCATCCTTAAAGATCTGCCAGTTGTGCTCTGCTTCCTTGTCCCTGAGGGCAGAGTCTGAGGGGGTCCTATTAACTAATACCTTGAAGAGCTGGAGGTGGGCTTTCCTGAGATTCAGGGCCCTGACTTTACTCTTTGCTTGACCCATATCCCTCGGGACCATGACCTCCACCAGTGTGTGATTGCTACATCCCAGGCAGCCTCTAACCTTGATGTCTCCAGTTAGCTCGCTCACATTCGTGATCGCCAGGTCAAGTATTGTATCTTCCCGGGTACGGGAGTCTATTACCTGGCTTAAAAAGTTGTCGTTGATGCATTCCAGGAGTCTCCTGGATTGCATACAGCTCTCCGTGCTAACCTTCCAAGCAGATGTCTGGGTGGTTGAAGTCCCCCAGCAGGACAAGATCCTGTGATCACGATGCCTCCGGTAGCTGGAGTAAGAAGGCTTCATTGATCACCTCCCCCTGAGCAGGGGGACTGTAGTAGATTCCAACCACAGGCTCCCTTTGTTGCCTCGGTCTCTGAGTCTTAGCCATAGGCTTTCAACCTGCTCATGACTACTCTTCAGAGACAGCTCTTCGCACTCTATCCATTTCTTGTTGTAAAGGGCAACTCCGCCACCACTTCTTCCTCGACTGTCTCTCCTGAATAGATTGTATCCATCAATAGCTGCACTCCAGTCGTGGGATTCAGTTGTTTCACAGTAACAGTGACCAGTCATAGCTTTGCAGTAGCACGGTAGCTTCCAGCTCCTCTTGTTTGTTGCCCAGGCTGTGTGCGTTGGTGTAGAGGCACTTCAGCTGGGCTGTCAGCTGTGTTGCTTTTAGAGGAGCACCTCTTAGTTCCTCTGGGGTATTTCCCTGGGTTTTTGCACTCCCTCAGCATCCTCTTGCTTCAAGCATTCTCCAATGTGCTCAGTACATTCCTGAGTAACAGGCTGAGGTCCCTCAATAGCACCCTGTCTCTATAACCTTGGTGTACCCTCCCAAATCTTGTTGTGGATGAGCCTGATGATACCCCCCTCCCCCTTCCAATCTAGTTTAAAGCTCTATTTGAGCCCTGCAAGTCCCTGTGCAAAGACCCTCTTCCTCTTTTGAGACGGGTGAATCCCATCTGAGGCTAGCAGGCCTGGTGCTGTGAAAGCCTTCCCGTTGTCAGAAAAACCAAAGTTGTGGTGGTGGCACCAGCCATGGAGCCACATATTGCCCATGTTTTTTTTCTATCAGCATCAGTGTCCACAACTGGAAGAAGAACAGAAGAGAATGTGACCTGTGCTCCCAATTCCTTCACCCACTGTCCCAAGGCCCTGAAGTCTCTTTTGATTGCCCTCAGGCTATGCATTGCAGCTTTGTCACTACCCACACGGAAGAGCAGTAGCGGGTAGTAGTCTGAGGGGCTCACGTTTTTGCACTCCCTCAGCATCCTCTTGCTTCAAGCATTCTCCAATGTGCTCAGTACATTCCTGAGTAACAGGCTGAGGTCCCTCAATAGCACCCTGTCTCTATAACCTTGGTGTACCCTCCCAAATCTTGTTGTGGATGAGCCTGATGATACCCCCCTCCCCCTTCCAATCTAGTTTAAAGCTCTATTTGAGCCCTGCAAGTCCCTGTGCAAAGACCCTCTTCCTCTTTTGAGACGGGTGAATCCCATCTGAGGCTAGCAGGCCTGGTGCTGTGAAAGCCTTCCCGTTGTCAGAAAAACCAAAGTTGTGGTGGTGGCACCAGCCATGGAGCCACATATTGCCCATGTTTTTTTTCTATCAGCATCAGTGTCCACAACTGGAAGAAGAACAGAAGAGAATGTGACCTGTGCTCCCAATTCCTTCACCCACTGTCCCAAGGCCCTGAAGTCTCTTTTGATTGCCCTCAGGCTATGCGTTGCAGCTTTGTCACTACCCACACGGAAGAGCAGTAGCGGGTAGTAGTCTGAGGGCCTCACCAAGCTAGGAAGTTTCCTAGCCATGTCTTTTACCTGGGCCCCAGAGAGGCAGCAGACTTCCCTGTGAAGTGGGTCTGTCCGACATAACGGACCCTCTATTCCCCTCAGGAGTGAGTCACCTACAATACTTAAAGCGTCAGTCCTTAGCGTCCTGTCCCATGCGTGCGCACGCAGATGCGGTATAGGGGCATATCTGTTTTGCAGGCAGGCTGCATCAGCACCAGTGAAGGTCACATTTCTAACCAAGCTGCTGTAGTTTTGGTGCTTTGAGCCCCTGGGCTTTCTGAGCCCAGGGAGAGGCTAGATGTTGATTGTAGGACTATTTTAATTATGTTCTTGAGTACTTCTTTTCTCTCCCCACCTCCCATATCTTTCAACACATCTGTCTATTATGCCATTACAAAGTATAGATCTCTATTTTCCAACCAGCCCTTACCCTTCTAGTCTAGCAAGGAGGAATTGAGATGAAAATCAGCTCAAAATCTCTTTAAGCACACCCCTTCCCAGGCTTGAGCAGTGGAAACTGTTTACTGTTTCTGAAAGTGTTTACTCCGGGATACATGGCATTTCATGCAAACATGGGAAGCTTGTATTCTCTGTCTTCCATCAGTTACTGGCCCTGACTAGACTTTAGAATCTTAGAGGCCTGGGATCTTCCTGTTGAATGGGATTCTTTTGTCCCCTCTGAGCTCCTGCTCAAGGTAAACTTTCTTGTTTTGCTCAGTTTGTTTAACTGGGGCCATTTAAGTTGCGCAGGTGGAGCTCTTCAAATGTCATTAACTCTAGATAATCCTGTCTGCATGAATGATGAAACAGAATATGTGATACAAGTGTGTTTCAGCCTTAAATGCCTGACTCCAATAAAGATGTGTGAAAAGAAGTTGGTCTTGCAGTCTGTTAACAAAAACAGAATTCAACACGCAGTTGGGCTCATGCACATTTCATAAAGTCATGTGATCTGGTGCCTCATTCCCTACAGTGAATCAACTTGAATCTTTGTTGTTGTTGTTTTTGTTCCTAGCATGAGAAGTTTTGGTGCAGAAAACTGAGTCTTTGACTTAATCATCTCACTAAATCTTTGTAGTTGCAGACAGTAATATTTGTTCATACTGTATATGCCCTCTGTGTTTTTCTCATTCAGATTGGAAAGGGCGAACTATATTTGTTGAGAAGATGAATATATTTTTCCAGAGTCCTTCATTTGTTGGACTTTTGCTTTCCTTTTGAGGTAGAGAAACTTTCTGGAACTCGGTTCCTGTTTGCTTGGCTGGTCTCAACCCTGTCCAGTACTGGATGTGACAATGGTGCTGTATCTCCCCCACCTCTCCAGCTTTCCCTGCTGGTGGTAGTGCTCATGCTGAACTGAGCTGTTCGCTGCAACCAGTTGCATCAAAGCACTGGAGCTCTGCCCAGGTACTCATAAACAAATGAAATACAATGTGGGGATATATATTGTGCAAGCTAAAGTAATCAAAGAGAATATTTTTTTTTTTAAAAAAAGGCAACCCAACAAAAGGAGATCCTGTTCAGCATTTCTGCAGTTGTTGCCTTTCTCCTGAAAAAGCACTTGCTTCCTGTGTAGCTCCTGTTGCTTTATTACACGTGTGAAAGGGTTGTGTGGTTGTTGATTGTATTTTGGTTTTAATTATTATTTTAAACCCACCATAATTTTCAGCATAGACTGCCATTACAAAATCGAACCTGGTTCTCTGTATCCAAGCACGAAGCTGATGATTGTCTTGTCTCATACGAGCCAAACCCAAAGTTTCTCTGGCATGATCAGACTAAGCTTGACCTCTCTTTCTCTTTGCATTACTTCTCTTCCTTTGATGGAAAGCTGTAGGAGGACAGCTTAGTAGTGGAGGACGAGGAAGCTTTTAAAGTAAAATAGGAAAATATCACCCTAGGATACTTTCAGAATTGCTGCTGCTTCTATGATCCATGGTAGTAAGGAAGGCATATCCAAATTTATGCAGCCTTTTAAAATGAGAATAGAGCACTTGAAGCAAAGATCCTGCTTCCTCGGGCATGCGACTGATCCTTGGGTTTGTGCAGAATTTCTGTAGATAGGACTTTTGTTGTGGATTTAGGAAAAAGACATTCAGGCTTTCCCAGCCAGCATTATCTTCTGAAGGCATTTTTTTCATTACGTCAAAATCCTGAATTGTTGGTGCTGCCCTCTTCCCGCCCCCCCCCGAGTGTCTGGAATGTGTTGAAAAGTGTTGTATCACTCTTTGCGGTTTTCTTCTTCCCTTTCCGATGTCCCTATCGTGGAAGCAGTTTGCTGGCAGCAGATAAGTCTCTGTATCTCATTCGCTGTCAAATTCCTTGGTCTGTATGATAAAGCAGTTTCATGTGAGGCAGGAGGAGGAAGGGGAGGACATTCATGTGAAGTCCCTGACTGCACTGGGGGTCGAAGGAGGTTGGTGGACATCTCCAGAAGGAATTGTAAGGAGTTGCCAAGCCTGAGAGCGAAGTGCTGGAGCTCTGGAGTTCACCACACAAAAAACTTGTCCTTTTTCAGTTCACACAAGCAGCCTGTTAAAAGTTATTAGTACAGATTGTGTTAGCAAATCCTGTTAATTACGAATTAATGAAGAACAGCTCTTGAAAACAAAGAGTTGATACAATTATTCAGTAGCTTGTGACATGATGATCAGATTTTCTCCTGCTTCTTTGTGATGCTGGAATTAAAGCTGGAAATGCTGATTCAGAATTGCAGACTGACATTTTAAATCAATAAGCTTACAAGTGAACAGATCTAGCTTAAACTAAATATTGCTTCCAAAAGGCAAAATCATTCTATTTTGCTAGCATTATAACTATTAGCAAAATTGGTTTAAATGCGTCACCCTACTTTCTACCACATTGCACTTATTTTTTTAATTACTCCTTAGCTTAGGACTAAGTCTATGCTTGATGGCTTTAAAAATGCCAAATCTTTGTGAGCATAAAAAATGCCTCTAGATGTGTATCAGCGCATCACTGTGACTTGACACTAGAGAGTGTTGGGTTTTTATGCGACCTAGTCCTGGTTTGGCTTTATTCATAAGCTAAGTGGAGTGAATGAAGAGTAAGTGTTTAAAAAATTGACTTTTTCCAAAGTAGTTATAAGCCTTATAACTCTGCCACTCAATACTGATTTAATAATTTCAGCAATAGCCTGTGTTTTTAGGACTTTTTTCCCCTTCATTTGCTGAACTGTTGTCAGTAATGATGACCTCCTTAGCAAATGTTGATATTTAGAAAGTTGGTTTAATAAACATATAACATTTTGTTTCCCCTTCACTGTAGCTGGATTTACTTAACAGTTCAGTTGTAATAACATGAGGGTTTTCTCTGTCTGCTAATGACGAGGGACTCTTCATAGAAAAGAATCTGTTAAATGTGAAACTAGTTTTAAGATTTGGCTTAGTTGTGTATCTTGGCATGTCAGGTTAAAGCAATGTCAGTCGAGTTATTTGCAGCTGACACTCTCTTAATTCTGTTCCTTCTAAAGGGCTTATGCTGTTAACTGAGACTTTCCAACGCTACAGGCTCTGGTGGTTATCAGCATGGAGTGCTAGGAAACTGATTTGTGTTGTGTCATCTTTAGGCTGAGGAGAGTCTTGGTTGAGGGGGGATGGGTGTACAAAAAAATCACTGATGTAGTGTTAAGTTGGAGTCTGATTTCTTTGTGCTCTGTCTGCAGTCAGGAACTCTTTTCAGTGATCAACAGTTGCTGCTGTGGCCCGGTGTTTACACCTTAATGTAGAGACACATGTTGGGTTTGCAGTTTGTTTATACAAGTAATTGGAGGAACATAAAATTAGTTCTATTAATTTAATTTTGGTTTATCCATGTTTCTGGATTAACAGTAGTGCAGCTACACAAATCAGTGGGTGATGATCACGGAATCAAATCTGTTTATTCTCAGCTAACTGTCTTTAATTGTAAGGATGGCAATAGACCATTTATACTTGATACAGGCTGTAATTTAAGATTGAGTTAATTCTTCTAATAAGCTAAAGCAGTTAAGGTCCCAGATATTACAATTTAACAACAACAAAACAAAATCCTTTGTGTTGTTTGCAGTCTTTGAATATGTGTTCTTTTTTTTTTTTTTAATGAAAAACATGGTATTATGAAACATATTGCAACTCACAAGAATCCTGGTTACAATACATTGAACAAATCACCTTGATGTTTGGAGTGCTAACCTGCTACCATAAAGGTACAGGAGGAGGTAACTTCATGAATGTTTTCAAAGGAGGAAGCCTGTTGACACCAGTCTTAAGCTCGTAGAAGGCAGTGACTTCAGAAGGCATGAGTGTTGCTTTCAGTACTTTGGCATATGGGGTCTGGGATAGCAAAGCTAGTGTTCTTACCTGGCTCCCAATAAGTAGAAATTTGAACTATGGTTATGTTTGTATGGTTGAACTGAAAGTTCACTGGTGACATCTGAGCAGGGAACTGAATGCTTGCAGTTCCCATGCCAGCCTTCTGCCTTTGCTAGTCATAAAGGTGAGAATGCTTCTTATAAGGAAGTTGAAGGTTTCAGGTAGTAAAACAGCTCTTTAAAGTCTGTGAATTAGAAGTTGAATAAAATATATACCATCCATCAAAGGCTTAAATTTTTTTTGTTGCTACTTTTTAATTTTAAGAGCTAAGGAGGGGTTTACAGTAGAGTTAAGGAATCTCTTAGAAATGAGGAGACATCTTTCAAAACTTGATTTTCTCAAAAGAAAACATAAAGGGAAATTAAAAAAAAAAAAAAGGAAAAAAATAAAAAAGAAAAAAAACCTCTTGCAAATTAAATTTTAAAGTATAATAAGTCTGGCCAAAAGAGATTCTGAGAAACAATTTGCTGAAGACATGAGAGCCTACAATAAATCATTTAAATTAAATCATTTCAAGTACATCAGGAATGGATGTCCTGGCAGCCAGAGTGGAGAGCTGATAGATGACTGAAGTGTACAAGAAGTGCTCAGCGAAGATAAGGTGCAGAATGAAAGCTAAATCATTTGTATCCAAGTTGACTTTCCTGAGAGATTTTGATACAGGAACTTTGCTCCATAGGTGATATTTTGAGAATTGGTCTCAAATTCAAATGTTGGTAGAAAAGATTTTTAGGACCTTAGAAAAATTGTCAGGAGTAGATAACATTTGCTCAAGAGATCTTAAGGCATGTGACAACGCTGATCTGGCAGCTGTGATCTGTTACTTAAAACTGCCGCAGGAGCAGAGGCAGTAAAATAGGCAAATGCAATTTCAATATATTAAAAGCATTCCAGAAATAGTCAGGGTACCACAGACCAGCAGGTCTGTACAGGCAAGTTGGTATGTTCCATTAGGAACAAAGACCACAGAATTGGTAAACATATGGGCATATATAATTTCTCTTACAATTTGAGAAAAGTGCACATGTACATTTCAAATAGGTGGTCTTTAGCCTTATGGTGGGACATGCAGTTAATCAGGTCTCTTCTTTTTCCTCCCCTTCAGCTTGTATACTTGGAACTGCCAGTGCAGTTTCAAATGCAAAAAAACAATCATTTGTTCTGTAATCATATAACTGTGAAAAATATATTTACTTAATAACCAGAAATGGTATACTATATCAGAGTGTAAATTTTTGTTGAATTAGAGGGCTGTCAGTAAATTAATTAGATCATAAGAACTGGCAGACTGAAGTTAACTGTTGTGCATCAAGCACACTAAATGACCTGTATGTTGGCATTCATAGATTTTGACTACAAACATTGATTTCGATGTGAATGTTTGTTCAGTTTTGGTCAAGTTCTGACCACAAGATGTAGGTGAAGCTCGGTTTGCGGTGAATGTGGCGTGGTTGGTAAGTAGACTCCTATGAAATCTGCCAAGTCTGAATTTTCTCCTGTCTTCGTACACAGTTGGCACATGTCAGACAGTATGCGTGTGACTTCTTTACGTTGCTGGTCACACGTGCTTCTTGGTAAGAGGATACAAAATGAATAAGGTATAGTGTCATCCTGGCATCAAATACAAGGGTTCAAGAGAAAAGATTCTTTGGATTATTAGTGGCTTAATGCAAATTATTCTATGGGTATAGCCTCTTTAAGGTGACTAACTCTGCATGTAGACTGAATATGTTTTAAGTTTCTTCAGTATAAAAAGTTTGTATTGGAATGAAACATCGTTTTTTTCCTACTAGTTCATCATAAGTATATGAATTTGTGAACTGAAAGAGGAAATGGACATTTTATGAATTTTGCTTTTTCTGCAAAAGAGAAAATTCCTGATTAAAGGAAAGAGCTTTTTGATATACTTGTTACAATGACATCTCCCTTGAAGGGGTAAACAGTTGCACAAAGCAATAAGACTGTTTGCTCTGAGGATTTTTTTTCAGCTACTTATCATCCTAGGCAGGAAGAACTTGCATTTCACCGATTGTGTATGAAGTTCCTGATGACCTGTGGATATATGAAAAGATAAGTAACTGTGGGAAAAATACCCTTGATACTGATTTCTGTAGAAATTTTCATACCTTAATGGTGGTGAAATAGCTTTAAACTGAAATGGATTCACTAGACCAGCCGAAAGGTCCTCTCCTGCGTCTATCAGTTATATGCTAATTCTGTACCAAGGAATCATAAAATGAGGAAGGTTACCAAGGAGGTCAGGTTGCTTTTGCGGAACTGTTTTCTTTGACCAAATTTGTCTTTCAGGCTTTGGGGCTGTAGATAAATTCTCTTTGAATCATAAAACACCCAGTTGGCACTGTTGTTATTTTGCACATGTTGTGTCATATGGAAGAAAGCATATGTTTGTAGGTGGGTACTGATAAGCCTGCATGATTTAGAAAAGTATCCAAAAATCCTTTCATCTTCACTGTAACTTACAACGTTGCGTGTTTGCCATGAATCATGCCAATTCAACCCCAGATCATCTAGCTTTCATATAGGGGGTGAGCTTAAATTAGCTTTTACCAAATACACTTCAATGCAATACATTCAGTACGTTTCACTGCGATAAGTACAGTAAGGCGCTTGTAGCGGGCCAATGGATGTGAGGGGTTTGTTGTTGCTTTAACTCATCTTTCAACATGGACTGTTAAAGGTTTTCCAGTATAAAGGATTACTTCGCTTATTTACGTGTCATGCTAACATTGAAATGTAAAGACTTTAGTATCACATTGATGTCCAGAATTGAGTTGTGCAATGCTTTTGGTAACTTTTTGGCTCATTTTTTTTTTTCTCGACAGCAATAATAAAATATACAAAGCAGTCTCTGAGATGTACATTAGCTTCAAGCATTTACTGGGAACAGGAGGGGAAAGCATTATCATTGCTTTAAAAGACTTTTAAGAAACTTGTTAAACACCATTTTCTCTTAAACTTATTTGCTTTACAGTAGTCTCCATAGGCATATATTTTGCTAATCAATCTACGTTTTCCCCATTCCTCCTCCCCTCACTTTTCCTCCTGCTCTATTTTCTGCATGTTGACATTTTTTTTTAATTTATATTTTTTAAAGGAATGAGACATGTATTTTTCACCTAACGTTTGTTGTGTTAGCAGCTCTTGCACTTGGTATTCTGAAAGCTTGTTTGTGCCTGGTGACATTTTCTCACAGCATATTTTAGTCTACATTCACACTACTGTTGCCAGATCTTGGTATTTGCTTGGTACTGCTAGGTACTCATTCTATACTGTGTTGTATCACAGTGCAGAAAAAGACTGGAGCAATGCAAAAGACTCCTTTGCTTCTGAAGTTAGTGAGATGCATAGAAAAAACACACACCAAAATGTACTACCCATTGTGCTGTGTGAATTAAAAGAATTTAATAAGTGAGCTCCTGTTTTTAAATCCACCATTTGCCATTTTTTACCCTGTTGGTCTTTAAAATAGCTAATTGATCTCTTCTATGTTTCCTCAGTCTTGCATGTAGCTTGCTGGTGTTTTAGAGCAGCATGTGTCTTGCATAACTTGAGATGTCTGCACAATGGATGTCTGCTTGTGAATTATGTGCCTCTGTTGCAATCACTGTAAGTCTACAGTGCAGCCAATGAAGTCTAGAAAATGACTCACTTCATCTTAGACTTCAGACAATGAATTAAGATGTTATGTAAATATCTAACATTAGGCAAAAAAGAATCACGCTCTAGGACCTAATGAATTCATGAACACAAATGTTGAACATGAAGATGTTAAGTTTCAGTAGTTAATTCATAATATGGATGATAAATGAAAACTATTACTTTAGGATTTAGGTATTTTCCTTTCAGACTGGGAACTTTTAGACATTGAGCAACTTTGTTCCTGATTCAAATTCCAGAGAGAGAAAAACTTAAATCATCCCAAGTGACTCACAGATCATTTAACAATAAAGTATGAAATGTGGTAATTCACCCACTGAACTCCTTTTGCAAGTTCAGATGGGTGCTATTTATCCTTAACCGTTACGTAACGTGTTTCTAGGCACTATCAAGCACCTCCCATAGTTCAGTAACTATCCTAGCATATGTGGTACGTATTGCTATTCATTCATGTGGGCACTTTCTCAGCATGAGTAAATGTGACTTCTTCATGTTACAGCTAGATGTGAAAACTAGGGATTTTCTAAACCCCTTTTGCATTATTTCAGTGTGAAAATCTTTGCTGCATAGCAAATCTGAGAGATAGGCACCACTTAAAAACCTCACTACTACTCACCCGTAAGTCTGTTTTGGGATGGAAGTGGTATTCAGGCTTGGAACCTTGCTCTGGATCTGATTTTTAGCCTTAGTCACTTATATTTGTCTCCAGCTTGAAGCATCATGCCTAAATTTAAATGGTAAATCCTTAAGAGCAGAAGAATTGTGGTATTTATTTCTGGAACATATCTTCTATGCTTTTAAGCAATGCCTAGATCCTGGATAGGTTTGCTATACAAGAAAGAATTCTGCTCTGGAGAAGAAAAAGTGAAAAGAGATGAGACTAGTCAGTGAAGAGTAGTGTTTAGTTAGCCAGTTGGCATACTTACACCCCAAGGTTCACGTGAGTGTTTTTTATTTGTAGTGCTCAGCTGAGTTTTACTGATGCAGTGAAATTTACTCTGTGGTCTCCTTTAACATATATCAATATTTTCACAGCCTGCTATCAAAATATTGCTGAAAACTGATCCTAAGAAACAATTTTGAAATCAATTACTATTGATTTCAGTAGGGACAATGGTGATAGGACAAGGGGTAATGGTTTTAAACTGAAACAGGGTAGGTTTAGATTGGATATTAGGAAGAAATTCTTTACGATGAGGGTGGTGAAGCACTGGAACGGGTTGCCCAGAGAGGTGGTGGAGGCCCCATCCCTGGAAACATTCAAGCCCAGGTTGGACGGGGCTCTAAGCAACGTGGTCTGGGTAATGGTGTCCCTGCTCACTGCAGGGGGGTTGGACTAGATGGGCTCTGGGGGTCCCTTCCAACCCAAAACACTTTATGATTCTATGATTTAATACCCATTCTAATAAGTATGGATGGGGTGAGAGTCATTTCTAAGCTACATAATTTCTTAAGGCAGCTACAATACTGTCACCATCCCCTAGTTCGCTGAAATATCTTAGATTTTGAGGTAGGTCTAATAAAGCCTTTAATACTTCTGGGATTTTTAGATTAAAAACTTATCTTGTGTTTCACTGTTTAAGTATGGTTTTGCCTTGTATTGCCCAGTATTTAGGATAAGTAATCTATTAAGTAACATATAAGTAATATATATTATTGTTATTTGTATTTCAGCACTTCATGTGAAAAGAATTAATGATCTTGGAGAGCTGGCCGGTGTGCCCTGGAGGTCATGGCATTGCTCAGTGCAACTGTTAACTGTGTGCCCTTGCTTCCACCTCCTTCCCCCGTGCCTTCTTCCCCAGTGTAAAACTGGATTGATCACAAACAGAAACTTCCTGTGTATGTTTGTAATATGTCAGCTTTTGCTGTGGCAGGCAGTAAGCAATATAAGAAATCGTCCCCCAATGGATTTGCCCGATGTTGAGCAGCTAAAACTGAAATTACAGGAAGAATGATGAGTGCAGTTCTTGCTTTCAGGCGGCAGTGGAACTATTCCTCTAACAATACAGTGAGATTACTTGCAGTCTGAAGTGTGCTATACCTCTGATTTAAAAGAATTGTGCTGCTTCTATTTATCCATTATTGAGTCATTGGTTCCAACGAAGTAAAGAGAGAAGGTATTTTAAGCCATTCATACAAATTCATACTTTCCAGTCAGCCATAGGATTTGGATTTACTTTCCTTGTGAAACAGTAAATTACTGAAAGGCCTCTCCTTTTGTATTTTCCCAGTGATAGCACTGCATGGTTGTGTAGGTGTTTCAGAGGTGATACCAGTCTTCCAGAAGCATGAGCCTAAACTTTAGAGATCCATATTTAAAAAACATAATGTTTAAATATTTTATCAGTCTTGCTTGCTGAAAGAACATTGTTCTCGCATCTGTTTCATGACTGTATGGACACAATATCACAGTCTTTTCTGCAGTGTTTTTCTTTCCACACACCAAGCCATGAGCCTGTAGTTTTAGCAGACCCAATTCATTCAGCAAAATCTGCAAGATGGTATTTCAGTGTGCCTTTTTGCAAAGGGAATAGCCCTTTGATAGTTACTTCTTACCTTAGATACTGGTCTTGAAAATTGTCAGGTGCAAATATTTTCATATTACTGTTATTCTTTTGAATACCTGTGCAGTTTGAGATGTTGCCCCTGATTGAGTGGCCCAGCAATCAAAGGCGACCTGCTGTTACTAAAGGTCAAAGGAGCTCTTTTTAACTGGTTGTGTTGGACCTCTAGAAAAAACTTCCAGTAACAGATATTAGAAAAGTCTTGCTGTGCATGGCTTTACCTAGCAAAAAGGAATCCATATGGATAATTTGGAATTTTTAATGGGGGCTGGCTTGGGTTAAGAGAGGAAAAAATACATGTTGGTTTTAGTTTTTAAATATGTTAGAGGACAGAGATAAGCTGTGCATGTAGCCTGGTGAGTTTATTCCAGAGTGGGATGAAATTTCCAGATGCTTGGCGGGGTGGGGTTTGTAGATATTACTGATAGCATCTTCCTTTTATATAAACTCTGTGCCTTTCTTGAAATCCCAAGGGTGGCATGAGGGGATTAAAATCATAGGAAAGACTCTAAAGGGCCGAATTCTGCCTTAAGTTCTGGAGCTTCAGGGCTGCAAACATTGGTAAGATTACTTACCAATCAGTAATAATTGCTAATAAGTAGTAATTACTTACGAATAAGTCTTACTCTAGTATAGATGGAGCCGAGTCTCCATCAACTTCATTGTAGAAGCACAGATACCAAGCAAAAGTAACAGCTGTTGTGAAGTGCCCCTAGATCCACCTGTTTGGTATCAGCCACCATAGAAACATCCTGGCAGAGCTGATACAGACTTGTGGGTTTCAGAGACTGTCCCACCTTGTCTCTGCCGATAAGTGCCAGTCATGTCCATCCTGCGTGCCGAGCCTGGCTTTGCCGGCAGCTCCCCAGCCCTGTTCCTGCCTCCCACCACCCTCTCCCCCAGATAGCTTTATCCTCATAACGCAGACACACAGCGTGCTGGTCTGGATTTCATTTCTTCTTCAGCTCCATGCGATCCCGGGCGCATTCCTAACATGTTACCAACAGCCTCTGTCTCGGAAAGCGCCGTATCAGCTTTCAGTGGCAAAAGCTCAGGGAGGAAACGGGCCGGTTCCTCCGTGCGCAAACAGCTGGGCAGTTGTGGATGGAATTAATTGCTGATATACACTGGCTGTGTTTTTCTTCTCTTGTCATTTCCTTTGCAGCTGCGAAAGGCAAGTTTTTTAGGCTTTGAAAACAGCGCAGGCCACAGCGGTAGTGATGCAAAAGTACTGAAATGTGTACACTTGTTAGGATTTGCATACAAAAACCAAACCTCTCCTAAGCTGTAACAACCAGCACTGTTGACATCGGTATTCAGATTCCAGCTGTACCTTCCAAAAGTAGTTTCTGACTTTGGATTTCCAGCTTGAAAAAAACTGTTAGGGGAGATCTGGCTTTCTGAAAGCAACAGTATTTTCTGAAAATAGGAGTCAGAAGTTGAACATTGAAAGTAATCCATTCTGAAAAGATTGTCTTCCTTCTGTAGTTTTGGAGCTATTACATCAAATGGACTGATGCTGCTTTAGCCAAATGTGAAACAGTCCAGTTGCTAAAAGTCATGTTCCAGGCCAGCAGTTATGGGAAATTTATTGCAGGGTTGGAAAATACGCCTGTTATCAACAGGGGCTGCATGTCTGCCTCGAGGCTTCACCCAGCCCATAAGAATACAAAAACAAACCGCCCATCACAAATCAAAAAATGCTGTCAGAAGTAGGTTCTGAGCACTAATGGTGTCAAAAGCTGCAGCGTGCTGGTTTTAGTTGTAAAATCAGTGGAAAAATGTGTAGTATCTATTGTTGAAGATAATATTTTGCTAGCTTCCACTCTGTAAGTCCCACAGATATTTTTCCCCTTGTTTATTAAACTCTTCTAAATGTACTTTTGTTTTATGGAATTGTTAGGCCTCCCCTCCTAGCAGGCTTATGCTGCCATGCAGTTTACTCAGGGGAACATCTATAAGCTCTTTTACCAAAATAACTACAACTGTCCTAGCGATTTTACTGACACACAGTAATTGCATACTGTATATTTAGAAACAGTCTCATACGTAGATTGTTTATTTAAACAAATGCTAGATAAATTTTTTGTTGTTTTAAGACCCAGTCCTAATGACTGAAAAATGAAGTTGTACAAATATGCTGAAAACATCCCTGCTAGCTTATGTTGTGCAATTACTTCTACCACAAGATGAGTATTTCAAGTCCCACTGAAACCAGAGCCGTTATTTGCGGTAAGAAATACTATGTGGAGTGAGGAAGGGTTGACAGACCAAGATCTTAAAAAAAAATAAAATAAAAAAATAAAAATAAAATAAAAAGTTACA
>KL272981.1:0-13758 GCA_000699545.1 Podiceps cristatus
GAGGGGGAGAGGCAGTCCTCGTTTCTAGGCTGGCTGTGCTCGTGCGAGGGAGCTTCTGCCAAGTATAACCCTGCCTCCCCGTGCTGCTGCTTTGGCTACCTTCTATCCCGTGCGAAGGCACTGTAAGCAGGTTATACACTACTGGGATCGAGTGTTTTATTAGTAAACGAAAGACAAGTCGTGTAGCTCATTAAATCCTAGTGAGGGATTCGTGTGCTTACCCAGCTCAACTCCAGGCACCTCAGTGCTGCCAAGGTGCCATGCAGCAGGTTTTTCCTTGCAAGTCCTCTAACATTCGTCCTAGTGTGGGATTTGGGGGGTTTTTTGCTTGTTTTTATTCTTGCATCTGCATTTAAAAAAAAAAAAAAATCTTACCTCTGTCTGCATATTTAATCTTACTGTGCCTGTTTCTATTTTACATAGCTCTGGCTCTTGCCAACAATACAACCTCCTTTCAGGAGGTGCTAAAGGTGGGTGTGGGTCTCTTCTCCCAGGTAACAGGTGAGAGGACAAGAGGAAATGGACTCAAGTTACACCAGGGGAGGTTTAGATTGGATATTAGGAAACATTTCTTTACCAAAAGGGTTGTCAGGCCCTGGAACAGGCTGCCCAGGGAGGTGGTAGAATCACCACACTGGACATGCTTAAAAGACAGGTAGAGGAGGTGCTCAGGGACATGGTTTGTCCGTGTTTTGTTGCTGGTTAGGCATGGTGGGTCTCAGTGATCTTAAAGATTCTTTCCAATCAAGGGATTCTGTGGTACATCTATGGTAATTTCCTCAAGCTATACAGAAAAACTAGGTCCTGAAAGCACAGGTAGTTGAAGTCCAGAAGGAGGAAGGGGTTACATGAGGTGAGAGTATGCTGATGCTACATCATGCTTACTTAAAGGAAGAAAAAAAAAGTGTTGAGAAATAGAGCAGTTCTACTTCAATGCTCAGAGACAAAACAATGGAAAGAACTCTGCATTTTCATCTTTTTCAAATAACACTATGTAGAAATAAAAAATATGATGAACAGTTTAATTAAGAATTACAGCCACAGTTGCATTATGTCTCAGAACATGAATTCAGTATTCCCACCAAATACAGTTCCACATCCATACTTACTAGAATGAGGAACAGAAGAGATTTTATAGTCTTTAATACTTACATAATTTCGAAGACGCAAAGTATTAGTGAAAACAGTAGTATCTTGCGTGCTATAAAGGTAGTGCTTACTGCTTTTAGCAAGAGAAGGGATTATAAATAAAAGTATCTGAACATCAGGGGAAAGAAAAAACTATATCCAAAGTGTTTCACAGAATTAATGCTTTCAAACAGTACTTCAACCCAGTAAAGAGCAACAAATCCCCGAAGGTTTCATTCTGCCCTGAAAAGCATTTGAAGCAGGAGCGTTAACTTGACATACATGGCAGTTAACTACACATACACAGGGAAATCCACCTTTTAAAAACAAATAGCACTTATAGTGTTTGATTCCCTTATACACAGGCATAAACTTTGCTAGCTTCTCTTTTCCTTTCCAGAACTTAATGAGACTGTGCAATACTGGAGCAGTAGTCTAAAATATCCTGTATAGTGAATTCCATAGTAATTCCTGATCCAGGATAGCAGCGAGCTATCAGCCCTTCAAAGTGCTTGTATTGTCGTATAAACTCATCTTGCATGGAATGCCACACAACCTGCCAAAGAAAGCAAACCTTAGAAAATGTCAACTGGCACAACACACCATTATGTGAACTACAAAACATTGGCTCATTAATTGATTCTCAGTTTGTCATTTTAAAACTAAAGCTTGTTAACAACAAAGTTCAGTAAACTGAGTTGCTGCACAAAAAAAAAAAAAAAGAAAAAAAAGGAAGTCTTTTACCCATTAAGATTTAATGTTTAATAGGACTCCTACCAAATCTGCAAAGCAAAAAATAGTAAAGACTATGAGGAAGTTGCCCTAAAAGTATTGGTTTTGTCTTTAAACACCCCGACTCAGAACAGTGTTACTAATTCACCTTTCAGCCTTTAAAAAGGCTGTTAACCCATGCTTAACTCTTACATCTACTTATCAGTTACTCCAATGAGAAATTCTACAGAGTACAAGAAAAAACTTATACCATATAACTATCAGAAAATATGTATTTGAAAGTATATGCTTTTATAGTGTACCAGCTGAGTTTTGTATCAGGTTAACAGTTCATTTAAACCTAATGCTCTCTACTGCCAGTATATTTTGCAGAACAGAGACCACCCATTAATGGACACCTATGGAATCGTAAAGGAAGTTTCTTTCTGAACTGTATCTCCACCACAACAGTTTAAATCGATGTTACAAACAGAGTCAGAGCAGGATTATAAAAAAATTCCACTCAAAACTCATGTTTTTTCAGAGTTAGGCTGAAGCTAGGCACTTCTCAGAGAATACATACGCAAAAGCAATAATAAAAGCCTTTGTGTAAGCATTACAAGGGTTTTCAGCCATGATTTCGTTTACCTGAAGTAAATTTTCTTCTTCACAGAGATGTTTATCTACCTTCTTGTAGAGATTATCCAATCCCTTCTTCACTTCCTTACCAGGATACTCCTTTATAACTTTACGAAGCTCTTGTTTATTAAAAGCCAGTTGATAGCTTACTTCCTCTTCTCGTATACCTTGTGCCACACGAGCTTCAACACCTTCAAAAAAATGCTAACAATAACAGCATTAGTAATTATCACTAAATTAAGTAATTTGACAAGCATATGTGTAGTTAAGTCTTGATTTTGCTTGACAACTGTTGTGTGTTCCCCTTCCCCCCCACCCCCCCCGTTTTTTAATTGGGCATGAAGTAGTGCTCAGCCATCAACGTTAAAGCAAGGCCTAACAATACAGCACTCCGCAAGCACCAGCATAAAAATGAAATCAATCCTTTCTAGAAGCCATCAAGCTTTTCTTTGCAACCTTCTAACTAATACTGAATCAGCTTCAAAATCTTCAATTAATGAGCCTGGGAAAATACTGGATCTTTCAGATAAACTGAGCAGGAATCTAAAGTAGGAATTTCTCTGCTTAAATCGTAATTATACAACACCAATATTGATAACTGCCCTCTCTTCTCACTGCCCTGCACCAGTTGGCTCAACGTAGTAAAAATGGGGGAAGTACACCTATGAACATGAACGTACAGACACACAGAGTTAGCTTTCTTCACAGCAGCCCATGTGGTGCAGTGTTTTGCATTTGTGGCTAAAACAGGGCTGGTAACACACCAATGCTTTAATTATTGCTGCACAGGTCAAACATGTAACAGCGTGCTCAGCTATAAAAATCAGGGTTAGAGGAGGGGGTGGAGGTGGTGTTTGTCTTCAAGGTGCCTGTTGCTCAGAAACTGGCTGGGCATCAGTCTGCTTGTGGGAGGCAGCGGGTGACTGCACCACTCCCCACCCACCCCCCGCCCCAGTGATTAGTCTTTATCTCCACCCCCAAATGTTCTCAGTTTTGCTCTTCCTATTTTCTCTGGTCCCACTTGGGGAGGATGGAGTGAGCAAGTTATGTGGAGCTTAGGTGCTGGCCAGACTCAACCCACAAGCGGGGAGCAGCAATAAAGCATTTTCATTTTCAAAAAGAATACATTTTAGACTTAAGAAAATGAATGACTGAAATCCTGCTTATGGAAAAAGCAATGAACAGCAGGGAACATTCAGTGGGCAGAATTGAGTCTGAACCTAAGTCAGCGTTCAGTTTAACGCTTAGTTCAACTTCAGACATATAGAACTTTCCTAATACTTTTCTTATTGTTGAACAGTTCAGAAACTACAGTAATTTTCTCTGCAGTTGAGGTGGGGAAAATTATCCCAAAGCTCCTGATTACTTTTCCCCTTGCTTTTCCCTTCCTCAAAACCATTTCCTTAAGACAACTGATGTTTAGTCAGTACTATTTGTTGCCATGAAAAATTTGGTTATTTTCATCCAAGACTGTTACCCCCTTGAGCTTGCCTGGCAAGACTGAACTCAAGTCTAAAATAATAAAATGGAGATTATGATAGATGCAGTGGTAAAGAGATCAGACAGTGCAAATTAAACACCTGAAAAAGACTACCCTGTACCATTTAAATGTATATAAACTCAAACATACTTACATTTAACTTCTCAAGAGGCTGTCCGAGTGAGTAGATTACGTAAGACTGAAGATGATCAGTGTACTTCTGTTTGGCTTCTTTTTTCTCAGCCTCAAGACAAGAAATTTTCAAGCGAGAAAGCGTTGCAAAAATATGATGGAAGTTCTCCATCATGACCACATCTCTGGGTGTTTTCTGGCTTTCATTAGCTACTTTCTCAACTGAAAGAAATAGGAAGTGAACACTTAAAATATCAAAAAGACAACCAAATTCAGAGAAACGTAACTGATAACCATAACACTGTCAGAAAAGGAATTTTGGATTTTATGTCAATGATAACCATTTGTACGAGCGATTGTCATAATTGCCACAAAAAGAATCGGTATCTGAGAGCCTTCAAAAAAAGTAACAGATACGTACAGGCTCTAAGACCATGAAATTTGTATGCCAAAAAAGTCACTTACAAAAAGATACAAAATAGTTGACTACATATGGTCGTTTACATAAGTGAGAAACAACCCACATTCTGTGGAGGCTTACAAGCATGCTTTTATTATCCCTAATAAATTTCACATGACAGCACTATTGAAGAAAAGTCTCATTCCACTCTTTACTAGAACAAAAATCTTCAATAAGGTGGTGGGTTTTCTTTCAAATGTATTTTCCAGTCTCTCACTTTTTGCTTAGCTTATTAGTTTTATGGTCAAAGTTACTGTCAATCCCCAAATTTGCTAAAAGAAATGGATAGTCCTGCACATAGGTCTCTTACTTTCACTCCGCCACCCACCCCCACAACAAAACCAAAAAACCACAACCTCAGGCAAAAGAAATTCTACCTATCATTCCCTTATCGCACCTAAAAGCAGACAGAAAGAGAATGGCTTCAACCAAGAGCGCAATTAATTCTCTATGCCCAATTAAGTCTCTACGCCTGTTCGTCCATTAATCATTCTGCTGAGAATACCAGGATGCCCACCGTGAAAGTGATCCTGGGCACCAGACTATCAGTCAAGGTCACAAATTCATTTCAGTCAGAACACTGAACTGCCAACGAGGAAGTCTGCTACTGCCAGCTCTGTTCTTCCCATAGGATTTTCTAACCGCCTCCTCCAGTTCTACCTGAAGTCTTTCTGACCCGTTTCAAACATTGCTTGTAAATTAAATATCCTACTGCATTAAACATGCCGCTTGCACCGATTTTGTACATGATTTTCATTTTGTTTCATCTTCATTCTTTACTTCTATCCAGTATCCTCCCTCATCATAATTCTTTATTCTTTGTTTGCTCTGTACTTGTGTGAAACAGATTTTGTTTCTTCAGTGTTTGACTGGCATCATTTTGAACCCTTTTAAAACATGCTTTTCTAAATTCTTCCTACACTAGTTATTTTATCATTGTATAGTTTTGCCTGTTTATTGGTGCTGGCTTAGTTTTATCACTTGAACAGTAAATTCTTAAGGAAAGAAAAGTTGGGTGCAATCAAAAAACTTCAAAATTTACTGTCCCACCAGCTGGGATGCTCCTGCCGACTACCTATGGGCTCTAGTCTATGGTACTATGAAGTAATGTCTTCACAGTTTCCTAATATGTTCAGAACCACTATTCTATAATTTCCTTAAACTAGCTTATTGCCTATACTGTCTCCTCTTGCTCAATCTTTCCCAAAAAGTCTCAGTATCTGGGAATTACTATACATGGAGTTGTTTGAAAATCTGCAGGTAAATCAGCATGGAGAGGTCCACCCGTCCATTTTGAAAGGGAACGACATTTTTTCCAGAGTTCATTGGCTTGTATATCTCCCCCCTCCTTTCCTCCCCCTCCCCCTAATGTTAAGTAAAACCAGACTATAGCTGGGAAAATAGGGGGTAGTGGAGAGACATTCTGCTGCATCAGGCTAGGACACAAATGATCTAAATGTGCCAAGAAGGAGTCAAACTCATAGCCAGAACTCAAGTGATTTATTTTGGGCAGGACTTTGAAGATAAACAGTACTAGGCCCAAATGCCAGGGAGCCCATCCAGATTCATCTCCTCGTTTAAGCTACACTGGGGGAGAAAAGACAGGAAACCACTTCAGATTGAGCGTGTTGTGTTGCTGCCAGCTCCTCTCTCCCTCCAGAGTCTTAACTGCTTCCCTCTATCATAACTGAGAGTTACTTTACAGGTATGTACAAAGGGAAATATCTACAGTTTGCTCTTAAAACATATATTGCAATCAAAAGGTTTACACATGCTCTCCTACCAATAACAGAGATAACCAAAATTTCAGCACAGTATCAGTCACAGGGCTTGCAATAGAGAGCCTTAAGAAAAAAAAAATCCATTACGTGCAGCAAAATTGTATATAAATAGGAGGAAACAATCATTTTAGTAACTGTGACAAGTTCAGAAGACCTACCACTGACAAAAACAGCTCTAATAAGTTTTATGTAGGCTTTGTCTAGATCTCCTCGTCGTTCTGCATTTTTGAAAATTGATTCAGCGAGGGCTGCAAACTCTTCAAATTCAGCAACAAATGGAAGGATCCCAACTTTACTCTTTTTTGAGATTTTTACTTCATCCATCTGCTTCATTTGGTTACTCTTAAATTTAAAACAAGATCAGATGTTAGCCTCTAATATATGACTCTAGACCATGTAACAACTAGTAAAAGGAAAAATGCAGACATACTGAAAACCTGACATTTATTCAAACATGGAAATAATTTTATCTTTCAATTAATGTATCTACTTAGTCTTTCTCCCTTTTTACCCTCAGAAGTTTAAGTAGTAAAGTAATTGGAAAGAAAAAAAGGGCAAGTAAAATCTTTGAGCTTTTATTTTCCTTTGTTTACTTTGTAGTATTAAGGAAAAAAAAACCCAAGAGAAAAAAACCAAAACAAACACCAACACTTATTCACCAGAAGCATTTAACAATTTTAGTTCTATAATCTAAAAAGGAAAGTTGCATTTCAGATTCAGCCAAGCTAACAACTCCTTTTGCTATAGGAAGTTTCTTTGATCTTCTACTGAAATCTTGAGTACAATTAAAAAAAAAAAAAAAACACAACACTTCAAAATATTTTAATCATTAAACTCATCAAGAATGGTCAGTCTTATTATGTTGGCCTAGAGTCAAATTACATTTATGACAATAAAAAAAAAGTTATGCCAGCAACTATGTTTTCTCTAAACTGGCCATATTTCATAGAATGGTCATATTGTATTACTAAAAGGAAGTTTCCAACAGTAGAAGCTGCCTCTGCTACTGCCACAAGATTTGCCATTTTATCTAAACCAAGTTGTTGTCAGATACAAGACAGAAATAACTGAACACATGGAAGAGAAGTCTATGTGGCATATTATGCTCAAAGGGGAAAAGCAAAACCCTTGTGAGTCCATGAGGTTGTGTTTTCATAAGTAAAAAAGGCAGAGCACTATAGCTTACTTCACTGACTCCAATAATCTCAGTAACAGAACAAGTTGAAATAAACAACTAAGCTAGCTCACAGCAGTGAATGAGTGGTTGTATTTGTTACAAATAGCTAATTATTAAAGAAAACTGGAATGGAGAGGAAAAAGAAACACAACCAACAATTAGTTTATCTTTTTTGAAGGTTTGGCCGATAGAAGAGCAATAAAGTTACTCATTTTCACTTCAGATTCAAAGCAAAAATTTAACTATAAAGAAATGCAAAATCAAACTGGGTAGGACTGGCCTTCCTATATTGTAGGTAACAATCAGAATAACTGAAGAACTTACAATGCATTTATCAAAGTTCCTTTTGACAGTCACCAAAACATTTCCAAGTGTTGTGCTGAGAAAGGAAGCTGGGTCCACATTTTGTGCTGTCCATACATGATGACTCATCTTAACTAACATATAAAGGGAATTAAAGCTATCAATCTTGTCCCCCAGCGCTATAAGATTATTCAGCTCAGGTTCAATACAACGAAATATTTTTGTCATCATTTGTCGGATCATGTCCTTCCTATTAAAAATGCATAAGAAAAATATTACTCTGACAGTTTACTAGGCTATTTTACATGTTCTTCAATAACATTTTTAGGATAAATTTATTGGATATAGTAGTGTCATTTGCATTCAACAAGTATCATGATTTTCAGAATGCAGCTAAGGGAACAAATGCCAATGTCACACAGTGAAAATCAATAGTCACAGGAACAAAATATTCCAAAAAAATATTTTCTCTGTGGAAGCTGCCACACACAAATTCAGAACTCTGGTAAGCATATCCTCCAAAGCATATTTTACACATTACAGTGCCTAGTTTCACTTTGTAAACTATTAGAGAGTTAAGCATCTTTTTTTATACTAATATAGACAGAAACATTCATCCTATTTACAAAAGTGTTTATATTTACTGACACATTCAGTGTCTAGGTACAAATTGAGAGGTCACTATTCACTTTTGCAAAAAGGGAGCAATTTCTGATTATAGAGAAAAAAGTTTCCTATGCCAAATAAGTTCACATGTAGGCTTAAGAGTCAATAATAAACAAAAGCAGCACATACTCAGATGATATTGTTTGTGGAACACCAGAACTGTATGAACGAGATAAAGTTCCTCCATCCATTTCTTCCGCTTCGTTCTGTAAGAATACGGAATGCATATACAGGAAGCTGAGAGCTCATCTCCAATTCTATATTTAAGTGATAAGTATATCTGACAAAATCAACACAGTTACCAGCCCCACACCCCCCATCTGCTCCCCAGAGTAGCAAATACAGTGGTTTGCAAGGTTCTGGTAGCTTTCTGGTCATGTTCTCCAGAATACAACACTGTCCACAATTACTCCCCACTGCCGTCCTACATAGCATAATGAAGTCTTTATTGTGATCCTATGAGGAAACAAAGCTGTGGCAAAAGAAACAGATCAGTCCTCCTTTAACAGATTTTGTATTGGTCAGCCAGAAATACAGATTCGCCAGCTAATGGAGAAAAACAAATTACTGATCACCTGGATCACATAGCTGCCAGATAACTTCTGAAGTTATCTTTTAAACAGGCCTCTTACGAGGCTTGTTCAATATTTTCTACTTCAGTGACAGGAGACATACCGTTGTTGTTCCCGAGATGCTCTGATGTTGCTGTAGTTTGAAAAATTTACTAATGAAGTCCTGTTCTGCCAGACACAGAGGCTCTAGTTCACTTAATACTTGCTCAAAAATCTAAAAGACAGACAAATAGTTTATCAGTACACTGAATACTATGAACAGTTAGTAATACTAATTTTAGTTGTTTGTTGCATAGGATTTTATACTTTCTATCTTCAATAAGGCTTATTCTACTTAATAGAAAAGGAAACAGCTGGTACTTATAGTTTTAAAAGTGATACCTGCATCTTTGACATAGTCCTTTCTCATTCATACAACACTGGGAAGAACAATTATGCTTTTCCACCACTAGGAGTTTTCTAGCCTTAGGAAGGACTTTTGTGCTATAATAAAAACATTTGCATGTTAATAGTAAGCCGTGGGTTCTGCCACCCTCTTTTCAGCCTGGGTTGCTGAGAGGAGGAAGACAAAATTAAAGCCTCAGGGAAGAAAACAAGGTAAACTGTGTCCACAGAAGATAGCGGTTACATAGAAACATTTTCTACAGAGCAGTTACAGAAACCAACAGCAGGTTCTGTACTGAAATAGAAGTATTCATCATGATTTTTAGATTTAATCCAAAATGAGACACTATTTTGGCAATAATTCATTAAAATAATTTAGTTTTATTTATACAAACTATTGAAATTGTAAGCGAGGTGTTAGACATACTTTTAATCTGTCCTCTTTACACAACACAGAATTTTCTCTGCAAGCACTTAAAGATTAAGACATGCAATAATTTACACAAATTAAACCAATCTAGCCACACAGTAAATCCACACTACTGAAAATTCTTCTGGGGGGAAAAAAAACCCAAACAAACAAAAAAACTCTACAAGGTCAGCTCAGTACCTTACAACTCTGTATATATTAGTCACACTCACATGTCCCCAATGAGTGCAAGATAAAAGTCAGAAGTTGTTGACAAAATTTGCACAATACTTGCAAAAAAATGGTTTTAAAAGCTATCATTTTATTTCTAGACAAGTTGCTGCTGCAGGTATGTTATAACTGTTTCAGGTATATAATACTTCCAGAAAAAAGACTGAGCAAGGACTTGAATTCAGGAGAAAACTACTCATTTATATCAAATAATTCAGTAGAGAACAAGTAAGTTATTTTTATCTCTCACTCTGATAACAGCTCCTTTTCATTCCCCAGTACTGAGGAGTTAATTCCACAAAAAGTGAGTACTGTCACTTTTAAGGGTTCAGGGTAAAAAAAACCACAAAACAACAAAAAACCCAAATGAAACCAAAACACCCCACACAAACACCAACCCCCACCCCCCCAAAAAAAAATCCCAAACAAACAAAAATACAAAACAAAACAAAACCACACCACAAACACACAGATGCTGAGGACACTCCAATAACAACTTAATGCCATTGGTGAAAGCTGAAAATCAACAATAACTTTGATGTGAAACCAGTATAAATAAAATTTTAGGGCCATACTCAAGTCCTGTCTAAAAGAAGATTATGCTTTCTTATCTTTCACTTTTGCTTACATACTGGCAAAATGCAACAGAGTACAGGAACATTTGTATTGAGAAACGAATCCATCAGTTGAAGAATCCATCAGTTCAATTCCTATTTGCTTCAAAATGCATATTGGGCTTAACATTAATAGACCATTTTTCATGCTTAATATTCTTTACAGATCACATACAGCATATAAAGGAACTAAATGGAATCTTATAATCAGAGAATACTACTCTTATCTAAATATTTCTTAGAAACTGCCTTTACTAGATGTGTAGTACCTACAGAATTTGAAATTGGTATGTTTTAAGATTTAAACAGTACAGATTTTTAAACTACATAAGAAGGATATGCAAGATGCTTCTAATACAAAACTAAGCAGGAATCCTATGCAATATTTTGGCTTTACCTTATCAAATTTTGTTCTATCAGCCACATCAAGGTCAGAGGCAGACATGTTTCCCATATCCAACAGTGAGGATGACTGAGACCTACGGTTCCCTGAACTCTGAACAGAGAGTTTATTTAGGCTAGAAGTAGACCCAGTCAATTTTCCAGAGCTTCCATGAAGACCTGTGAAATAAAGACACTATGAAGGAGGGAAGCAAAGGCAGAATAAAATACTTGAGAAGAACAGGTTCATTACAGAAGGTATGAGATCAAGAGTTGCTAGTAGCCCCATATTAAAATCAAACAACTCGATTTTGGTATAAGCTGCAAATGCTTTTGCTATAAACACATTATTTTCTTGTTACAAGGTAACTGAAATACTTCAGCAAGTTTCAAAGTACAGTGTAGCTATATAGGATTTCACTGAAAAGTATGGAAAAAGGTATGTAAAAGGAACAAAACTGAAATACAGGAACACAGGGATAGATATTCTCCTTGAAAGCAAAGAGCAGTTATGATCTTTGTGAATGTACTTTGGACAAAGGCTGCCAACAAGCAGAATTATTAATCCACAAGAGGGAAAAAGTTAGAAGGCTTTATATACACACAGGCACTTTTTCATCTTGAACTACATCTTTCTGCTGTTAACATCCTTTTGTCTACATAGTTTCCTCCAGCTATTTTGCTGGATCTACAATCCCACTGTAACTCTACTGCTAATGGTCAGCGCCCCCCCCCTTGATGATAATTAACATTCAGACATTTCTTCCTGATATTGTGGAGCCTTCTCCTAGGTGAGGAGAGTATTTTTTCCCCAAATATTCAGAAATGTTGGAACAAGATGGAGAAAGCTAGTAACAAAAAAGACCAAGAAATTGTCAGTATTTGACCCCCATGTAACTTCTCACATCTCAACCACAAAGAAACTTAAAAGCAATCCCACAACTTTCATTTAACTGCTATGTTGGTATCTAGTCTAGGGACACAATCAAAACGAAGTGTATAGATCTAATAAAAGCTACCTCAACCTACTGGAAGAGTTGAAAAACTACAACAAACTCTTAGGCACAAACGTATTTTTTAGATCAACTAGTAGCATGAGAAAACCAAAAGATGTTGCCTTTACCTGCAAATCTTCTCAACTTCTGTGTGGGGCCATTTTAGCCGTGCTTCATTTTTGCCTTGCAAAAACAATGATTCTACTAACACTCACTTCATTCTGAACAGAGTGGATGCTACTAACACTCACTTCATTCTGAACGGAGTGGATTCTACTAACACTCATTTCATTCTGAAGGGAGTGCTTCAGTGTGAAGTAGATTTTCCATGATGCAGCACTACATCTTTACATTGACACACATGCATTGACAACACCAACTAATGCAACTAGTTATACTCACTCTCAGTTTCCTGTTTGACAGCACTTTCTTTTCGAGGCAGTGTAGCTGGGATGGATTAGGTTGCAAGCATCAAAGACAAAGACAAGTTAAAATGCAGTTTGCACAAACCATGCACAAGATGCAAGTTAAGCTCTAACTGGAAAGAAACATGCGGAGAACTATAAGCAGCAAGTAACTACATTGCAAACACATTTAGTTGGAGAGGTACTATTGTAGAAATTCAGTATCTAAGCTACATGGAAAACAGAGTAAGTTTCTAGGTATTAAACTTTACTTTTTCTTATACAGTGTGTTCAAAGAACATTTTTGATAACATGTATTTAAATTCTCCCAAATTGAGAAGTCCATTAAATTAGGGTTTTATTTGTCAGAGTTAATATTGTAAAAGACTCAGTTTCCAAGATCAATCATATCAATAACAGACAAGAAATTAAAGTGTATTTAGGTAATTTTGTACTGAGTCAGAGATATTGTCCACCTCTTCAATTTAAAAAACACACACCAATACTCCAAAATCATTCATATCGACAGTAAGACTGGCTAACCTTCTCTGTTGTTTGCGAATCAGGATGTTTACATAAAGAATACATCTTCTGTATTCATGCTGCACCAAAAATTTGATGACTGCAAATTCGGAGATGATGAAAACAAATATATAGTAAAAAAATTGAGTGGCTTTTTTTTCTTTTTCTCCTTACTTTCCCTGTTTTTTTTTTGTTTGTTTGTTTGTTTTTTTCCAGAATTAAACTGTTCCCTCAAGTGGACTTCAATATGAAATTTAGAGTAAATGGGCATTTGTACTAAATAGAGAATCCCTAACCAGTAAAAGGCATTTGCATACATACACTAAAAGCAGTATGTGGTATTAAGAAGATCTTGATGAGGATGGATGCTACAAGCCCCCCAAAATGGAGCAGGCAAGCAGAACCTACTGGAATAGAATGAGGAAATACTTCTAAGTGCCACAAACATGTCTTAAATACCAGATGTTCTCAAGTAGGCAACATTTTTAACAATTATAACATCAAACTTGAATTTTATTCCAGCCTAGTTTTTGGATCTTGGGGGGTTTTGGGAATTTTTGAATAAAAATGTTTAGGCCTGATATATTTGGCATATGCATCTGTCATGCATTGGTCCCACTTCCTCATTGTCCTCAATTTCCAAACACATTGGACTAGATTGCAGAATGTGAAGAACTTCAGGCAAACATCAGGCTGTGGACAACCAGGGGAGCCATAGTAGCTTTTGAGAAGCCACATGATATAAACATATGACAGTAGTTGCACTCTT
>KL272981.1:13774-32808 GCA_000699545.1 Podiceps cristatus
ATAAAATCAAAATCTTGGCTTCAAAAAAAAGGAAAAAAAAAAAAAAAAAAAAAAAAAAAAAGACTACTTAAGACAAGTGTGAATGCTCACGACCCAGATTTTTTTTTTTTCCAGAAAAATGCAGACAAAGAACCTTGCACTAGCACAGAATGCCAGAATTCTCCCAGCATCCCCTCTGCGTTTGAGGCATTCAAACAGCAGTGCTATTCCCAAAGCACAAAAAAAAGGCAAGAACACACACCAACACAGCTTGGAAACAGGTCATCTTTAGTGTTTGAGTTCAACTGGAGCATTATGCACCTACACTATTCCTTAAATGAGTTTACTATTAAGAAATGATATATTTTGAATTAATGTGCAACTAGTAATAGTACAACCACTACCTTCAACACAGAAGCCTTTGAAATTACACTGTTATAAGCTGTTACAACATAAATACATTATTTGATATTTAAATGGTGAAATTAAGTCATATTTATACCAAGAGCAGCTTTTTAAACATACGTAATTTGATTTCCTTCTTTACAAGATTAGTAGTGAGGACTAAGGTTTTATTTTATCTAATTCACTGTCAAATTTGCTTGTGGCCACTGATAACTATTACTTAATGGCTTAATTACCATTCATAACATTAATAATCCCAGGAGACTCCCCACTAGATACAGCTTCCAGTTTTGGCTTCGTGACTGGTTCCTACCAATTTTTAGAGGACTGTCCACTTGGGTCAAGTTTTGCATGTCAGTCACTCACTAGCAAGACTCAAACATAAACATCCTCTTTGTATGACTGTGAAAATACAATATTACAAAAGAAATCAAATGAAGAGAACTGGTTAAAAAAACCTTTGCCACTCTCCTCTTTGACTATTCTATTTAAAGTTCAAACATGCTTGAAGTTTGCACAAATACGCAACAGAAGCCTTCTCAAGGTGCAGCTCTTACACTTCTGAATTGAAGCACCTCATTCTCCAAAATGCCTGATCACCCCATAACATTTACAGACATTAGGAAATTGCTACAGAAACTGTCTCCTCACAAATGTAAATCACAAAAGAAGTGCCAGGATAAAGTGTTTTGAATGTTTTAGAAATGTCTTGTTCCTGAAAAGTCTTTTCAAGATTTATCAATTTAACTGTTCTGACAATGACACATTATGGCACCACTTGCTCTCCATGTCCAACAGCTTGCGAAGAGTTATTTTTCCATCTCCCCTCTCCCTCAATCGAGCCTCATCACTCTCCTGCTTTTGTCATTATTTTTTTCTGTTCCTTACCATCAAACTTCAAAGCGTAAGTTTAGAACCCAAAACAAGCTTGACAGAACTTACTAGTTAGAGCTGCACATCATTTCTGAATTTAGAATTTGGAAACTGGTGAGTGAATACAAATATTTTAAACAAGTTTTGAAACAGTGCACTTTAAAATACAGATAGCCAGTATATAAATATACTTATATCACTGTTGCTTTCTAAGTATTCATGTTATTTTTTTTTTTAAAGCTTCACTTCAATAACTCACACTAGATGATTTAATCCTAACAGGAATACACACCCCATTAAACAGAAAGGCCTACAAGTTAACAAAGTGTGATTTCTAGTTTCAGACTACATAGGTGAATCCCACTGAAAACACAATGAAATACACAAGTTTCCTTAGGCAGAATTAGCATTAAAACCAGCTGCTTCAAAATCCACCCAAAACTTATGAAAAGCAGAAGTAATAGTAGAAGGCACACACACGTGCTGCCCAAGGTTTCTTTAATGACAAGAGCAGATTTTTCAAATTCGTTCCAGTAATAAAGCAGGATAGCTGAAGTAACAAATTATGGTTGGTGAACTGTTAAAAACTGAGTGCAGATTTGAAAAATCTGAGAAATACCATATTTTGCCCTTCTATCTTGACCAATTTCACAAGATTTCAGTTGTGCTACTTTGGCCTTGTGGAAGTCAGAACTTTTATCAATCATGTTTTTCATCCAACTTCTTCCACCTTGCCAAAAGTAAACAATTTTACACCATTATAAAACTGTCCCTACATGTTGTGATGAGTATTTTTATAAGCAAATAATAAGATTCAAAGCAAGATATACTCCTCCTGAAAGCTTACCAAACTTTTTTCCTTCTCTGGTTGTGCCTGTCATCTTGATCTTGGCAACTTCAAAGAAATCTTTTATTTCCCTTTCATATAGTCGTGATAAATAATCCATATAATTCTTAAAAGAAAAATGTGAAGTTAGTTAACAAGTACACATATATTGATTTTGTTCTATTACAGTTAAATAGATCTTAAAAAATAGAAATTCAGCAAGTATATAAGACCTACTAAACAACCTGTTCTGGGATATATATTTATGTAGCATGCACAAAAATATATTCATGATATTTAAGCAGGTAATATTCATCTTCCTAGTGAGTTCATTGAGCATCAATCAGAAAATGCTACTTCTCCATAAGAGAAGATATACAATATGCTACATACAAATAGGATTACTAATGGTAATGCATCATAGAATTCAATTCATGGGTAGAATGGAGAGAATTCAGCACCATTCTCTGTAGCCGCTTTTACTAGATTCTTACTATGCCACCCCAAAAAAAACCCAAACAGGATGCCATTTCTACACATCTTCCCGAGTACGTGACCTCCTTTATTATTATTCTCACAAGGAAAACAAAAGACCAGAAAAATTTGGGAGGCATAAAATCTGCCTGCCTACTTACTGCAAGATTCAATCAATCCCAAAATAATTTATTTGCAACACTGCCAAAAATATGATCAAGTTTTAAAAAGACAAAAGGCACAACAACTGAAATAAGTCTGAAGATTATCTAGTTTGTTTAGATTTTTAGTACAAAAGTTATACTTTATTTATCAACAAAGATCATGCAAGAATTTTTTTCCTATGTTCTTCAAAATTTTGTTACTTAGCACACATACGTAAATACATAAGTCTCTCAATTTTTTACTAGAAAATCACAAAGATGTCAACCATTCATTGACTATTTGTGTCCAGCTCTGGAGCCCTCAGCACAGGAGAGACACAGAGCTGTTGGAGCGGGGCCAGAGGAGGGACACAGAGATGACCCGAGGGCTGGAGCAGCTCTGCTGTGAGGACAGGCTGAGAGAGCTGGGGCTGTTCAGCATGGAGAAGAGAAGGCTGCGGGGAGACCTGATTGCGGCGTTTCATTATTTTTAAGGGGGCCTATAAGAATGATGGGGAAAAATGTTTCAGCAGGGCCTACTATGAATAGGTCAAGGGGTGATGGTTTTAAAGTAGAAGAGGGGAGATACAGACTAGATAAAAGGAAGAAATTTTTTACAGTGAGGGCGGTGAAGCACTGGCACAGGTTGCCCAGAGAGGTGGTAGAAGCCCCATCCCTGGCAACATTCAAGCCCAGGCTGGACGGGGCTCTGAGCAACCTGATCTAGTGAAGGTGTCCCTGCTCACTGCAGGGGGTTGGACTAGATGGGCTCTGGGGGTCCCTTCCATCCCAAACTGTTCTATGATTCTATTTGCCTTACACTGAAGGCAAAAGAACAGCTATCTCAAAGCCATCTTAACAGTAATTTATATCTTCCACAGTTGAGTTTAAGAACTGTACATTAAAAAATGAAATGAAGGTCTGTTGAAATAAAGATGTCACATAGGCAGTAAGCACATCAACAAGAAAATAGCTTAATTATTTTTCTTACTAGCCTGCAAAGTGGCAAACTTGTTTTACATAAATATTAAGATTAATATCTTATGATACGTCACAGGAGAGACATATAACCCTGGGGAAAAAAAAACACGATACAACAAATACAGAAAAAATGGTTTCCTATTCCAAAGAGGAATAAGAAAAAAGGAGCAGTGAATTAAATTTAATATAAAGAAATATTAAAAGGACATCCACATACATACACACAGGCAATTCTTTTGGACTCTCAAAACCAGTATATTATAGACATTCTGTACATACCTTTGTTAGCCCTTCATATTTTCCATAATCTGTGTTCTTAAGCCATTCCATCAGTTTAGCGTATCGAAGTAAATCTCTGTGAAATGGATGGTGATTGGGTAATGTCAATTCAGCAGAGTGCTGGGCAAGAGTAGAACTCTGATCGTGACCCTCGGTAAGAGAAAGTATTAAAGTAAATCTGGAAGCACTATACAGACGTACTAGAAGTTTCCTGAAAAACTTAAACCAAAGCATCCCATTCAGACAAACAGAAAAGCATCACTATCTGGCAGAAAAACAAAGTCTGTAGACGCAGACTGAAAAGACGCCTTAACGCAATACATACACCGAGATATTATAGCTGTGGCAGGTAATGCATCTTAATAAGTTCGTTCATTCTAAAGGCTCCTTCTGTTTTCCACTTTGCCGTCAGAGTGAGTCAATTTGGCATTTTTTACAAGAGATTGCAAGGTACACCTGAGTGAACATTTAGTGACAAGTGTTCAACAGTTTCTGAAAAAAAAATCCATAGCTGCTGCTTTTCAAGACATCATTCCCATATACCTTAAGATATTTCACATCCTCAGTCAATGGGTGGCCTAGGTGTTAATGATGAACTTTATGCTATGCCTCTGAAAAATCTGCTCCAATTCAACCCACTTTAATTTACTTTGGCCAAGTCTTGGTCAAGTATTAAAAACATCATTTCACACACATTCTCTCTCCCACCACACAAACGCACACACACACACACTTTCAGTAAACATTTCTTAAACAGTTTATAATGTGCAGCATAAAACAATCCATTTAACAGCAAGATCCTTTTCTCTGGCTTATCTCCTGAAAAAACATACTATCCTTTAAGTGAAGATCACATCTTATTGCTTGAACAACATATGATTACCTTTTTTAAGCTTTCACTTGCTTGAACTCACATGCTTCCTGGGCGAATCAGGAAGCAAGCAAAATAACACCACAGTTCAGTCACATAACAGAACACACAACCATTAGTCCTCAGTTAGCAGAAAAGAGGATAGGATTTAATATCAAAATTGCTTTAATATTTTCTGTAAAGTCTGTTTTACCGGGCTTGCAATAAATACAGCAACAGAACTTGATCTTAAGTATAGTTTGTGCCATGGCAGCACAAAAAGACTGTCCTAATTGGTCTCCAATTCCTGTAGTGTAACATGCGAGTGGCTTACATCGGTCAGTCAATGTCGGTCCCTGACACAGGAAGCATTCCCAGCTAGTTCCACCTTAGATGTGACAAGTCAGCAGAATATAAACTACACAGCTTAAAAACTGCCTTTGCACACCTTCAAGTTGGAACTGAAGCCAGTTTGCATCACAGAATGAAAACTAAAGCAACTTTGGTTCATCCTTCTCTATTGTATTGGGTAGTAACCAGTTCAAGTCTTTGGTTAAAAAAAGCCCTAAAAGCTTCCACAATACATCCACAGATTTTTGTTTGAAGAAAAAAAGATATGAGTCTTGATATTATTTGTAAAAGGCTAACCTTTACTAAGTAACACAATGAGAACATGCCAGCTTCTGAATAAAGCTGGAATTCTTTTTTTGCATCCAACATGAACATGCACTTACTTTCAGTCCTGTTCTCTCAATTATGTAAACATAAACACAAATGGACTCAAAGAAACAAGTCCTCAACAACTTCACTTTTTCACACAGGCAACAGGGAAGGGTCACACTGTTAATCCGCCTTCTAAAAGCAATCTTGTAGTCTGACCCCAACAAAAAGCTAACTTTGCAAAGTGTAATTTGGAATTGGAATCCAGCCAGCATTAGCCACACAGCTGCTGCCGTGATTACTGAGGTCATGGTTGATCCTGTGGGTACTTCTGGACATGCATATAGCAAATATTTTCAAAAGACCTTTGATAGGCTTTTATAAAAACTAGATATAGAAAACCATTTATGGTTCTCTCTCTCCTATTCCCTGGTGTTAAACATTCCTAGAGTATGCATTTTAATTTTCAAGTTCATCATAATTTTAAACAATTTACCCAGTGGCTTTCATAGATTTATTCAACTAAGTCAGTCCAAAGGTGAGTTCATATTAAAGCTAGGAAATACTCAACTATCCAAATGTTATTGTTTCTTTCATCTAGCAATCTTACTTGTGTCCCTTTATTACATATAACTTTATCTTTGCTTAGTAGTTACATTCTTCATAAAGCTACATGACAAATCCCCTCCCAAGACAAATTTCTCTCTCCAAGCCAAACTTTCCACAGGACTAATCATTCTGGCTGTCTTAAGTTATGTCCTGTTCAAGTCTGCTCCAAAACGTTACGGAGCTTCTAGGTGTACCTTCTCCATCTCGTTAACAGGCTTCCTCTCACTACATACATATTTATACTAACTGTTACTAAATGATACTGCAAGTTTGTTATTCAACTATTTCATAGCTTCAAACTATTTCATATTTCAAAGGCAGAAAGCACAGAGTTGCCTTCTAATTGAATGCTGAACCTGATTGTTAAAAAGAAAACATCTTTGAGGTTACAGACACAAGGGAAGGTTAATGGAATATTATTAGGGCACAATAAAAGACAACACCATTAACTGTCAGTAACAATTACTGCAAACAGTTAACACTGCACTGAATGGCAATCCAAAGTTGCATTTCTGTTTAAAATTTTTAAGATTTATTCTCTTTTTTTTTTTTTATAGAATCATAGAAAGGTCTGGGTTGGAAGGGACCCCAAGGATCACAGAGTTCCAACCCCCCTGACACAGGCAGGGACACCAACCTCCAGGCCTGGACCTACACGAGGTTGCCCAGGGCCCCATCCAACCTGGCCTTGAACACCTCCAGGCATGGGGCATCCACCACCTCTCTGGGCAGCCTGTTCCAGCACCTCACCACCCTCTCTGTAAAAAACTTCCCCCTAATATCTAATTTAAACCTTCATTTCTATGTCAAGAGGATGAAGCACTTTAGTATCTGACAACAGCAGTCTAAATCACAGAATTGGGTTTGTTTGCTTTAAAAAAAAAAAAAAAGGAACAATTTTATACTTCTACGATAATATGTTTAGGCCAAAATGTCAATGCATCTTTGGTTTTCCATCTAATGAGTTCTGTCAGAATGTCTTGTTTGTATTAGCAGCTACCTAGACATTGCGTTTTTATTTGCCATTTTAATTTAGAAATCTTTGTCTGCCTCAGTTTTTTTCTAAAGTGCTTTAATTTATTCCTTTTAAAGAAACATTCTAAACAAATAATGCAACTCTTCAGATGTTAAAGGTAACAAAGCATTCCAGTTAGACTTTTCAAAAACATGGGACTGGGAAAGTGCTATATTCTATTCTTCAGACTAACAAAACAAGGTTGTTTTAGTAAGACAACACAAAAATCTGTTATACCTCCAACACTTGAAACTGCACCTCAAAGTGAAGTAGGCAAACTTTTTTTTTCTTTTGCAACAAGCAAAAAGGCTTTGCAGAGGCTCATCTCTTGCAGTTAATGAACTCTTCCTGCTTAACCCTGCAGCAAGGTCATATATTTTAACCTGCTGATTAACACCTCACAGCTGACAGCAGGCCAAAACTTTTCAGAGGGCATGAAAGACAATGGGAGGCCACTATTAGCACCAGAATTATTCGGGGGAAAAAAAAACAAAACCCCGAACAAACAAAATACAGATATATATTAAAAAATTGCAAATTGGTAACAGCATTCTCAATAGCACTGAAAAGTCTCTTTAGAAATATTTCATCTAATACACATAGTATTGCATAATAGTAATGTTCTCTTATCATTTTTAAAAAATAAAATCCTCAGAACAGCACATCAAAAAAGGCATTCTGTTATGCAGCCACTTTCATATGCAAGTCCAATATTCAAGCTTTGTGACTGCATTTACACAGGACTGACAACATAGATTCTACTTGCTCATTTAGGGCCCAGGACACATTCTGTGCTCAGTTTTTTCAAAATACAAAAAAAAAAAATAACAGGAGAAATTCTGTTTCTTAAGAACAGAAACTAAAGGTAAAAAAATTAACATGCTGTAGAATGGGAATTCTTCTGCAAGGTGAAGAAAACGTAGGAAGCACTTTTACTTTGCCATTAAAAGCCAGGCTTGTACTCTCAAATGCAGTTTTTCTATAGAATTATCCAGCAAAACTCTCTTCCATTTTCTCCACACAGTCTAACACATACAAATTAAAACTTCTAAAACTTTGATTGCACTAATATTTATAAAAATGGAATTATTTTTTATTTACAATTATTACGATTTCACACAATTGCAGTACCTGTACAGTTGTACACATATCAGAATTTCCTGAAAATACTTTTCCCTCATACATCTCAATCTCTCAGTGATTTCTGGAGATCACATCACAGGAACATTAGCTCATAAACAGATAAACAAGGCTTGGGGGCTGGTAAAAATAATGGAAGTGAGAACGGGCTTAAGTCTGATGCTCTGCAACTGGTAAGGACAAATTTCTTTTTGTAAAGCCAAAGATGCAGCTGCTAGTTAGTTAAGTCAAGCTCAAAAAATTAGTTAGAAAAACTTGTATCAAACCCGATGTACTCACTGGAACTGAAAGAGAGTAGGACCTGTTATAGAGTTGAAGGAGGGTCTGAGTAAACTAATTGGAGATAAAAAAAATATACAGAAATTAAGGAAACTGATGCTAAAAAAGACAAGTCTCAGGACAGCGATTTCCAAGTATTTCGAGTTAAGGCTCAAAAATCAAGGTTTAGACATTTCACTTTGTATGTTTTTTTTTTTTCTATGGCCCTTGAAGTTCAGACTGCAAGAACTCCAATGTTCTCAGCCTCTGACACCCTTTAAAAAAGTCAACACTTTTCCTCCTCAATTAATCAAGCCTTACAATTAAAATAAATCCTGATATATCTCCCTTATATATCTCACTGTGTTTAATTCAGGTGGCAAACCCACTAAAGACAGGTGGGTTTTTTTAAACAGAAAAGGCTTCTGTAAGCAACCACAGCTTGGTATGCTTAGGAACATCTCTGCCTGAAGCGCCTCTAGCAGTCCATTGGTTTGCTTACTACATCACAGAACATTTCCAAATTTAGGTGCATTGGTTTTCTTCTCAGGAAAAATTTGTGACTGAAAATTTCATATAAAATAGTACGAAACAATACCTGCTGAAAAACACTGTTCAAATGACTGGCAAGCCTCCGTGCAAACTGCTCACGCAAGTCACTAAATCGCTGCTGTTGCTGTTTCACTGCATGAAGCATATCATGTCCTAAAAACAAAAAAACACCTTCACAGAGTACAAAATATATACTAATATATTGTATGTGGGAACCAAAAGGACCAAAGGTCACAATCTACAGACACAAAATCTGAGACTAGTTGGAAAGGCACATACAGTAAAGGAATTACCATAATAAATTTTCTATGTTAGACCATAGTTTAACAAAAAAACATTACCTGGACGAAGAGCTACATTCATACACTGCAGAAGGGCATCTGCTGCATTAGTGCAGGCCTCAATGCCGCGAGATGATGTCAGATCTCCCTCCTGAAGGGCCTTTATATGACCTTTAGCCAAATCCATGTGATTCTACAAAATAATAGGTAGTATTGTCATAGAACCATAGAATTGTTTAGGTTGGAAAAGACCTTAAAGATCATCGAGTACAACTGTTCACCTAGCACTGCCAAGTCCACCACTAAACCATGTCCTTAAGTGCCACATCTACACGTCTTTTAAATACCTCTAGGGATGGTGAGTCCACCACCTCCCTGGGCAGCCTGTTCCAGTGCTTGTCCATAAGCAAGTTGGTTTGCTATGGTGCTGAACCAAGAATGATAAATACAATTCCATCATTATAAAAACTTACTAAAGTTAGTGCAATAATAAAACAGAAAAATAAACTCATTATTTTAAATGAACTTTATAGTTGCTAAAGAAGGTAGCAACCTAAAAGAATTTTATACCTGAACAACCATAGTAAACACAATAAAAATGCTTACCACTAAGAACTCTATCTCTGACAGTAGCTTCACATTATTTGTGTTGCTGAGATGGATTAGGTGGTTGCTTTCTGAAATTTGATCCATTTGCTCTTTTACACTCTGAAGCATTTCTTCATAACTGCTCAGCTTTAGCTCAATTTGGTCAACTTCCTTTAGAGCTTCATCCAGCAACTTCATCAAAATATTCACCTGTTTCTCCGAGGCCATAATTGACTGTATATTTGCCTGTACAGAAAATTAAGCCACAACATTTTAAGAGACATTTTTATATCTCAAAAGCATTCCGATATCTCCTTACGTCTCCAATACTGGCAAATAAACACTTTCCAAAACTCTTGATGAAAGAGATGAAATAAAATAAGCTTGTAGTACTTTTCATTTAAAGTCTTATTGAATACAGCAGTACCTCAGTCTATGACACTTCTTTATTTCATAATGAAAATATAAAACCAAACCTTTGCTCAAGTTCTTAGAACTGAAGTATTGATCGGCACAAAATAGAAACCCAACAGTAATCCTTACTGTACTGGAACATTTTTAGTTCCAGAAAAACAGCTTAGGTGGCAAGTTCACCTTTTCTGTTGTGCAATCAGCTATCTCTGTGGTAATTGCCATTTTCAAAATATAAGAGACACATCCAACTTGACAATTTAAGGAGACTGTTGACTGTTCCCTCAAGGCTGTATCCCCCTGCACCTCATTAAGTTTTCTAAATGACCTCTAGAATTTTGGGTTGCTTAAAAAGCAGGATAGCAAACAGTATGGTACTGTTACAGACAGCCAAATACTGCAACGTTATTAGACTAAGCCAGTTTCCTAATTACACCGAGAGTAGTATTTTAGGCATAAGAGTTCACATCATGGACATGAACATCTGTTCTCTCTCTCTCCCTGCACCCCTGCCTTCAAGAAAGGTATATGCAGAATGTCTCCCTTTTTTCTTCTCAATTCCTCATCTGAAAGCCTGCGACTCACCCCAGGAGGTCTGAAAGGTAAAGATCTTTAAAATCTGGTAATAAGACAGGATGTAGCTCTGCTTGGGAGCAGATATACATTTATATTTAAGTAAGCAGCAGAACAAGTTACCTACCTTTCCAAAGAACACTACACAGTCAGTATCAATGAAAACAGTTCAACATGCTAACACACTGTACATGAGAAGAAATGTTTACCCCATCTAGCACTTGTAGCTCTCTTGACAACTTCTCTGCAAAGGCTTCAGCATTAGAAATAGCATATTCACACCCTTCCATCATTATTTCAATATCCTGCTCCTCTCTGGCATTTAACTCCTGGTATTCATCCACAGCCTCTTCATCACCTCCCGCTACACTTTGATTCTCTCCAGTTGGAACGGATTCTTACATAGAGAAGGGAAATAAAACACATTATCAAGTGCAGAAAGTCACAAGCATTTCAAGAGTACTTAAGTATGTTGTACTATCTTTAAGTAAATTAACCCATTAAACAACTTTCGTAACAAGAACCTGCTACCTACATACAGTTTTTTCAAGTCTCAGTCTTCCATGGGTTTCATTAAGATTTCCAGAACTGGTTCCCAACAGTGATGTTTTCCAAATTATGCAACATAAACAAAATACAAATAACCATCTTCTTTTATTGCATATACAAAGGGACATGCTGTCTCACTTTATTCACCTCTCATGCTGGTAATCAACATCAGAATACATTATTCTGCCAGAATTCTTAGCAGAAGATGAGTAGAAGTTAGACCCTCTTTTGGTAGACAGAGCATAAGGGAAACAAAGTTCATTCAGAAATTCATCACTGAATAAATATCTTGATGCTAAAGGTAAGTTGCACAGCAGGAAAATCAGTACTGAGGGAAGTGAAAATTATATGAGCGTTTTTATGAACTATGGTTTCTCATGGCAGTGCTTACTTAATTCAACAAGCCATTCAAAGGCTGACAAATGATTTACAGAACATTAACGCAGTCCAGTCAGAAAGTGTTTAGGACATTTGAAACATCTCTTATCTCTAGAAACTTGATAAGGTATCCAAAGGACTATTAAAAAAAAAAAAAAAAAAAAAAAAGCAGCATATTGTGAGCAATTTTTCTTACATAAAGCAGAATAAAGGAAAAAGGTGTTACGCACCTTCTGCAACTTTAGGCAGTTCTGAAGAATTAAAAGGTATGGAAAAGCAGAGGAGAGGAAGCAGAGAATGTTAGCTAGACAAAGCATGAACAGTGTGTATATTTCTAAGTGTCAGTAAGTTCGAATGTTTTAATATTGCAGGAACTTTAAAAGTTAGAGGTTTGTTAAATTTCAGTCAACATCAAAATACAGAAATGCTATCCTCTCTGGTTTACATTTCTAATTCACATTCTTCTGCACAAGTCAGTCTAGTATTTAGTATCAACAGTTTAACCACTTCTGACAGACTCAGCATGAGATATGCTTACTCACTAGGCTTTACTTAAAAAAAAAAACCTGTTAAAAGATAACATGACTGTAAAATATTTAATACAGCATGAGCGAACAAGATACAAAGCCTTCTTAGCAACCAGTCACGTAAACTGTAATAGGGTCCAGCAGAATTTAACACAAGCTTCACAGTTTATAAACTAGAAGTCTCATATAAAACCTCATAATATAACCTTTAGCACGCTACTGAAGTGTCACTTTTTAAAGCATTTTTCTAACTCAGGGGAAATGAAAACGGGAACAAAAGCAGACTTGTTGCACATTTAGACCTACCAGATCTTGCAAGTAGATTTTATTTTGTTCAAGAAACAGAATGGCATAGAAATATAATAACCTTAGCAATATTTAGAACTTCATTAATGAATTATTTTGTCTCGGTTCTTTGTTTTCTAACAGAAAATCTGTTGTCTAGTCACCTTGTTTATCTGAAGACTTAGAAAACAAAAGAATACATTTGAATAAGAAAAAACATTAGGATTATGATTTTTTTTTAGTATGTCTATTTTAGATGAATAATTTAACTTTATGCTTAACATACAGTTCTAGAAATTTACCTTCCAAAAGCTGTGAACTAACATTAATAAAGTCAATTTTCTTTCTAAGATATCTCTGATTGAGTTTCCAGATACATGAGATGAAGGTGTTCTTTTCAGCTGTGCTGCTTGCAACCCATTTGTACACTTTGTCAAAATGCAAGTCAAATTCAGGATTCTCCTGCAAAAGATAAGGTATGTTACAGGCTCAACAAATGATTCTCTGAGCAACAGAGATTGTTTACTCATTTAATTATTGAGATGGCAGGATAAAAATTACAGAGATGCCAACCTTATGATGATACACCAACATTGCCACCCTGATGAAAACAGAATCCACACTATGAAGACAGTATTTTGTCAAGCCAAATAAGGCAACCAGACACGGAATACAGAGATCTGTAAGAGTTTCAAGATACATTTGACAGCACTGTCCTCAGAATGGCTAATGGCTTCTGTTAGCCTTCTGCAACTAAAAACGGTAGCTGGAATTACTGACAACATATACAACACAACTCAAGGAGACTTAGGGGAACAGGCAAGAAATAAAAAGAAAAAAAGAACATTTTTATATATCTTATATCTATACTAGTACTTAACACTGAGCAGGATAGAAAAGACCATTTGGTATTTCAATGGTAAAAAACTACCACAGAAGTATTTCCAACTACATTTATTGCCTGTTGAGAACATTGCTTTGATAACAACTGAATTAAGTACTTTCCTTTCTGCAGCCACTTAAGAACTCAGTATGGACTGTAACTGGTAATAGTTTATTTTAAAGATCATATTCCAGGCATTTGATAAGGTCCAGCCTCCCTCTGATGAAAAATGTTATTGCCTCAGATACATGTTAAACTCTTACTTCTATATAGTTTGTAAAAAAACTGCTATTGCTACTGCTTATTACTTTTATTGTCACCACTATCTGTAGAAGCAGGCTCCACATGAAACCGCACATGATGGGAAACCGTATTTCCTGTACGGCACATTAAAAGCGCTCCTGCGGTTTTTTGTAACTTATATTGATAAATATAATTACCATATATTTCTAAACAAAGAGTATATTTCCATAACACTTGAGCTGTCTGACAACTACAGCAGGAAAGCTACGTGTCAAAAGAGTTGCATAGGATCACATTTGGAAACCAAACATGATGCAAGACCTGTCAGCTTTGATTCTGATATTTTTTAATATGAGACAGTTTGGCATTCAATGTTTGTTTTTTGAAAGAAAGTGTCAAAATTACTCTTTAGAGTGGTACGTATGTTACAGCACATTTCTGAAAACAGTTAACCAAATCCTGTTTTGTGAGATAAAGCCCTGAAAGATGGTATAATTTTAAATGGAACCTTAACCTGAAAGAAGCAATTCTGCAACAGGGTATTTAGAAACAGCAAGGAAAACCTGAAATTTAGCCAACAAGTATCTGGATAACTGAAATAAAACATATTTAACCCACACTCAGGGAGAGGGAAACCAAAGAGTTTTCAATTTCATAGTTTTCTGCACTGTTCTTCCAAATCACCAGTTAACAGAACATAAAACCAGACATCATGGGATGAAGAATTTTTACCTCTGCCTGTTTGTACATCTTAGTTTATGACAACAGATGAATTTAAATCATCAAAAATAGGTTATTCTTTTCTATGGAAAAGAACACCACTCCAGGACAGTATGCTTTCCAACAAATGGCCAATGTCACAATTTAGAGAACAGATGTAAGACCTCACCTTCTAAAGCCTCTATACTGCTCATTGTTTTACGTATCCTAGCAAACAACATTACATGTAGCTCAACATCATTAGTAAGATGGCCGTGATTTTTTTAAGGGAAAACTAAGCTTGGAGCAAAAATTAACATAGAACTTGAAACAAACAAAAAAGTGCTGGTCCTTAACACACGTACCATACAGTCACTGAGAGACCACTACAATAAACAGGGCAGATTCAGAATATTGCTTTTCAAGTATATCAAGACTACTCTCACTCAGTTTACCAAGGCTATACTTAGAAAGGCTGGAAGAAAAGGCAAGCATAAGCAGCACAGGAATGCATCATACTAATTCCTAAATTAATGTGTTCTCAATCTAAGCTTTAAAGCAGTTAGGATCAAGGAAGTTAACTCTAACTTGGAACCAAAAGGATGTTCCGAGTAGAGCACTAAACCAAAAAAAGTTACACATACTTTAACAGCATCTTTGGCATCAACCACAGCAAGATCTCGAAGTGCCCATGCAGTCTGTCTTTTGTAGAAATCTCCCTTGTCAGATTTTTTCACTTTTACCACATTTACTTGCACTGGTCGTTCTGTTGTCACTGTTAAATGAAGTAAAAGAGTAATTTTAAAATGCACAAGTTAATTCATTTTGGGAGTTGAAGTACAGCAGAAACTGTTGATGTTGAAGTATCTGTGGGGTAGATTTCATACTTATTTGATGAAAAGAGACCCTTTGAAACATCTTCATCTGCAATATTCATAGCTCAGTTTAAGTCTCAGTCAACCAGATATACATCTCTATAGAGCTTGTGGAGCAATAATCCAAATTTAACAGATATTTCTTTGATAACCAGATCTCAGATCACAGCCACGTAACTGACAAAACACAGAAGTAACTGGAGATTATAGTCAGAATAAAAACATTTTCTGAGATTCCTCAAACAAATTCTAGCAAGCTAATTTATTGACAGATTGACGTAAAGCACCTAATTTTTTGAAAAGACATAATACACATACACTCAAAGGAACATTAGAACTTAGTTCAGCTGCTCTGCTTTTCTAGAGCCCTCTGCCTTGGACTCTAACCAGCACCCTTTACTGCATTTTATTTAGGCTGATCCATCTAAATCTCTACTACATCTCCTTTTAAGCACTATATAATGCCTGCTTCAAAAGCCCACCAGTCCAGCATAAATAATTTTGATTCTTTCATTTCAAATTACCATGAGATCTGGGAATAAAGGTACAGAGTTTAGTTCCCTTTTTAATAGGAGCAATAATGGAAATAAGCTACAACTGATCTTCCCCATTAGAAATGGAAAGCACCTGTTTTACATGGGGCAAGAATAAATATTGTAAATAAATCTAAGACAAATGCCATGGAATAAAAAACAAATACGAAGACGAGAAATACGGTGTGGTATTACTACATACCTGTGGCACACAAAAAGCAGTTTCTCTTCTTTTTGCCCGCTTTGCACACGTTCACAATGCTCAACAAGCGTTCATCATTGGGAGTGAAAATATCCCTCTGTAAAGCATGCTTGATTGCAGTCATTTTCTCTCAGCTGAAAGATTTTAAGAAGTTGTAATACACTGAGGCACATTTAACACACACACAAAAAAGAACATGTAACAATTCATTACATTTTTCCTAAGTCTTAAATCAGATTTATCTTCTGGATATTGAAGTCTCTTTCATAAAGCCTTCTTTAGAACAGCTCCTGGAAGACACACGCTATGGAGACAGACACACACCTAAGGCAACAAATCTCCGAGCTTCTAGAGATACAGCAATGGGTTCCTTTGTTTTGTGTTTTAATTTTTTGCAAAAATTTTGAAAAAAAAAAAAAAAAAAAAGAGCTTTCCTGCTCTTGCCATCTACCACATGCTACTACATTTATCAGGCTTTCCTTCTTCCTCTTTATCCTCAAATGAGGGTCTGGCAATTGTTACAACAGTGCAGAATAAAGAAACACACCTCGGTAGCTCTCAGAAAGTTTGACTTCAAGGCCATTTAGATTGGAAAAGGCTACAACACAATTTTGCAAAGATAAATCCATTAAGCTTGACTTGTTTGCTGCTGTTTCTTGGATGCATGGACTGGAGCTCAGAAATGGAACACTTGGTTTTAGTTATGGAGTTCCTTATCTAGCAAGGGAGTAACAGGGTATTTCAAAAAGAGAAAGAAAGGAAGCATGTATGCTTGGTAATAATTAAGAGATTTCTTCTAGGAATCGAGTGCTGACCTTGAACCTTCTAAGCAAATGCTTAAAAAGACAGACTTCTGCTGAAAGACAGTAAACAGACATTACTTACTCACTCTTACAGCCTGTAACAGCAAACACAGGAGATTGTACAAGACTATCAAGGAATGCCCTTTACACTTTCTGGCACATTGGCAGATATAGTTTAAGGTCAATGACATAGCTGCATACCAAAACAGACCATTAGGTTGTATGAATGAGGTGCATCTGCCATTAACAGCAAAAGTACTTTCCTGACACCACCCAAAAGTTTGCTTTCTAGTTTTTCTCCTCATGAGGAATAGGGGTTTCAAGTGTTTTAAGGAGGCAGAGGAGCAGAAAAGGAGGCAGAGAGAGATTGGAGGGTTCACAGGGTTCCCCCTACAAGTAATTCACCTTTGCAGTAACAGCAGCCTGCAGTGGGAGAAAGTAAAGGGTGAAAAGACTAGGCTGTAAGAAAAGAAAGCTGTTCAGATTCATGTGATGCATTAACAACTGGTTTGTTTATATAAACATTCACTGAGAGTTCAGATTTTCTTTGGCAGTGCCTTCAAGTAAGTATGCAACAAGCTCAGAGGAAAGCATCTGTACTTTGAGCATGTTCATTTACAATGGAGGATTTGCAGAGGTAAAATAAGACCAACATTATATCAACCACACACCAAACAAGAATAAAATCCCAAGGAAGTCACAAAATTCTGAAAGAGACTTCCAAGGCAGACTTCAGTATAGATCACCAGATTCCCTAGCAAAGCATGGTCGAGTCCCCACCAGATTCTGGAAATCTGGGGCAGGGGGGATGGAGTGACACCACCCAATACTCAAGCTTGCAGAGATTAATTGTATAAGAAAAACAAAACAAACAGACCAAAAACCAACAACAAAAAAACCCACACAAAACACCAAACTCCTGAAAATTAAAGAATTAGCAATATTCACCTGATTCAGAACAGCTCCTCCCACTACAAAGGGATTCTAGGTAAACTAAAAAGAGCAACGCTTAGACATCCATTTCAATGTTTATATTTAAATACAGAAGCTCCAATATTACCCTGAACTTGTGCCTTAAAATTTTACAGATAAAATTCACATGCGACAGTGCCTGATGCTGAGATACTATGTGGAGTTAAATTTCAGGTTAGATTTTTCTCTTTTGAGATACCTGGTTGCTTTCTCTGACAAACACCCACCAAAGACAAAAAGGTTCCCTTGGCACATGAAACAGAAAAGGCATCAACTCTTCTTTTAGCCTTTTATGTGCCACTACGCCTCAGTTCAGCTGGTCACCACCACATGTCCCATCTCTGGGAATCTAGTAGTTTGAAAGATCAGTAAGCCAAGAACTTTGGGAAAACAACAGCCAACATATCAAGCTGGAATCAGTATTGTCAAGTGCATCCAAATAAATACTGTTTACATAACACTCCTATGGCAATGTCGCACTCCATAGCTGCTGTTAACAATTTTCCTCCCCTTCCATCAAATGTTAGGGCAAGCTTCTGTTTCCCAAATTGCATCAGGTTGTCAATCCTGTTACTCGTCAACAGACTGCTGCAACTAACTCTTGTTTGCACAAGTTGTCTAGGTTGTGCAGAATACACCTTTCCCATAAAACAGAATACAGTCAACCTGAGATCAAGGACTTGTTCTGACATGTAGTCCAACTTCTGCTACAAACTCAACACCCTTAGTCACATCCACCAAAACCTTTACAATGTGCCAGGACCAAGTACGTCGCTACACTCTACACACGACTCCTGCTGTCCCAAAGGAACACAGAATTGAGCACAAGGAGCTGGAGATAAAGCTGCTGCCTCAGAAAAAATGTTTCATGAGAGCTGAGACAAAGCCAGTCTCTAATAAATCATTTTAGACATTGTTGCATTTTTTTTTCCAGTGTTACAGACAAAGCCTCGCTACATGAAATCTATCCAAGACACCACTTCACAGACACAGTCTGCCCAGGAAATACACGGGAAGGATTCAGCAAACCAATGCGGTAAGGCTACGTAGTGAGCACTGCTTGGCCTCTCTGCGTGTATAAACGGGAAAACCTGCTATTCCTGCATCCTACCAGGTTAAAACATAACACGAGAGCGTAGCCTAACTGTAACACCCCCGGGGATCAATCAATCAACAGATCAGTCGTTA
>JMFS01072678.1:0-14234 GCA_000699545.1 Podiceps cristatus
GCACATACAAATACAATAAATTCTAAGTGAATATAACCTTCAATTACCCTGCTAGTGCTCATAAAAAAACCTATGGGTATTCATTAAGTGAAATTAAGTATGCCTTTTTGGTTTGTTTATGTCATCATAATAGGATGAAGACAGAAGTTGAAAGATTAAGTTGCGAAGTTGCCACTGCTGATGCAAAATTCTACAGAAAGTTTTGCTTAGATAGGCAGAAGTGTAAAATCAAAACTTGTACATGCATTTTAGACACTAGTAAAATCTAAGGGTAAGAAAGACACTAATCCCCTGAGTAAATGAATATTTAGCAAAAGAAGGATATTTGAGAGAAAAAGATAAACCACTTATATCTACTGATATTTACCATGAATCTTTTAGACATACAGGGAGGCAATAGAAAACATACTGTAGAAATTTTATCATTGAGGGAGAACGGAAAAGCCACATGATCATACAAGCCTTTTCCACCTGTATCTATTAAAGATAGTTCTCTAAAAATTCTTAGATGTTTTTCAATAAAGAAACTTTAAAAATGTTTCATTGTAGGTGCTTAGAAACTTTCAGAGTTTGTCTTATTACTGCTTGTTATTCAACAAGATGCACAGGGCATACAATAAGATACAGAGTAATTTTCATGCTAAAAACATAATATGCTTGTAGTTTGGACTAATAACTTCAGGCAAATTATACTGTGAGAAAGAATCTAGACGTAAAATCCCAATCAATCAGATTGGTTTCAGAGTTCAAGTTCATTATGTACTTACAGAAACAAGTTAAAACTAGCTATTCAACCTCTAAGACAAAAATGTGTTTTATTAAAATAAATGTCAGGATGACAAAAGTATTTAAGATGATAATTTAATATTCAGATACATCTGTTAATGTAACAAGTATAAAGGTCTGTTCCCTCCTTGCATATCATGTGGTCTGCTGCCAGAAATTAACCTTATATCTGTGTAGTCTTTTCTGACTCTTCTCAGAAATACCTGAGATTAGGTGATATTTCCTAGAGGCTTCTACAGTGAAAAAAACAACAAAAAAACCCCTCTTTACATAAGGTGAACCTAAGAGGGCAGTCTGTTTTTGAAATTAACGTTCCTTAAAATTTCAAGATATCCACAGATCAATAAACCTTTTTATTTTCCAGTATTTGATGGGCAGTGAGACCAGTGTCACCAAATCGGCCTCTCTCTCTCTTTTCTGTTTGATCTTTTTGCTGACTTTCTTGAAATAGTCCATAGTAATTCCTTTGGAATGTAGTGACTGATGTTGATGAGAGAACATATTAATTTCAGGCTGCCCTAAGAGACAACATGACCAATAAGCTATTCAAGTCAAGATAGTTATTTTTGCTTTCCACTGGAATTCTGATGAAAAGGAAAATTCCTTACTGACCACACATGCCAAGAGTTCCAAAACAGAAGAGATCACTGAGTTAATATGTTAGCCTCATGGGATGTTATAACTGTTATTTATATTTTTGTTTATTTTTTTTTTACAGTAATAAAAGCAAAGAGATAAGTTCAGAGGAAATCATAACAGTGAAAATTGTGCTAGTTAATTATTTTTTGTTTACTAAGCATTTTGTCCTTCCTATTGAGATAGGAGCATTTCTTTGCCACTGCCAGCATCTGATGTTATAGAAACTGTTCTGTAAATGCCCACATGCAACTGTTATCTTCAGTTGTTGAATGTGAGAAACCACTTCCGTCCCATGACTTCAGGAGGCAAGAGTGAGATAAAAGTGTCTACAAATATTAGTTATTGTAGTGTAGACAAAGAATTGGGAATCAAGGGCAAATTAAAATATATCTAATTTTTTATTATGTTTTATTGATTGTAACTTCATTTATACCTATCCATAGCATAGTTATTACTATTATTATTACTATTGTCAATCATTTATTAGGACTTGTGGACCTTCTCATGAAGAAAGCAGCACACAAAACAGTAATACCCACTTCCTTGTGAGTTCCACTCAGCAGAATTCTGTATTAATAATTACATATTAAAAGGTTGAACCAGGGACAGGGAACTAAGAAATATGTTGACTGGCTGAAGATGTGGTGTAAGGGACATAAAAGCACTTTTCTTCCTCAAATCTGTCATCTTGAAGGTGAGTTTACAGTCCTATGCATATTTCTCTCCTTCTACAAAGAAGCAATTTCTTCCTTCTGATGAATTGCTCTGTTTCCCCTTATTGCAAGTTTCTTTAAAAGAAATACCCATTATGTAATATTTGTGATGTACAACACATGCATACTTTATAGTTGTAATGTACAACACATGCATACTTTAATTAGTTGTTTTAATTTCCTAGACATGTACTCTGTGATAAGTAGCCCACCATAGAACGGTGACATTTTCAACTGTTGTGCTACATCACAGAACAATTAATGGTATTACTGTAGTATGGGAACAGACTATGTTCCAAATGAATCTTTGATGACTTTACAGTGGGCTGAGGTTTATCCTCAATTTTTTTATTCAGGCTTTGTTCACATAGTTCTCTAAAATACATGCTGATCCTTTTGAGAAGATGTGGCTGTTGTCCATTCTTACTGTGGTCTCTAGCAACTAGAAGCTCAGAATTTCAGCCTTTAACTTTGAGCTGCCTGTAGGTTCATTTATTTTTTTTTCTTAAAAAAAACCCCACAAAAAACCAAAAAACAAACCAAAAAACCAGCGGATTTCTCAAGATACACAGCTCTATCCCTTCATCCCATGGATCCATTCATCTGATATGCAGCTGTGGAGAAGAGCAGCAATTGTGCTCATGATGTATTTTTCAGGAAATGATCTCTGTTCAAGGAATTTTACTCCCTTTTCTTAAGGCATTGCAATGCCTTCCAGTAATATAAGATTGCCAATGGATGAACTTGTAGACAGTCAGATGATTAAGTTTGTTCCAAATTCTGCCACTGGCCTTCTCCATAACCTTGGGCAAATAAGAATTTCTTATATTTTCACTGGACAAGAGAATTCACACATTTTTTGAATTTGATGAACATTGATGAATACTCACTAATTCTGTAAAGCATAACAATCCCATTCCCTCTTTTATAATAAAATGGGTAAGATGCAATCTGCAGAAAACTTTTATATATACAGATATATATGCACATTGAACTTGGGTTAATTTGAAATTATTAGGCATGACCAATAATTCTGTTTCCTTTGACTTAAGAAAAAAAATTACCTATTTTGTGGCAGTGAGGTCTACCTCACTGCCAAATCTACCAAGTATTCTTGAGCTAAAATAATGCACAGCTACCACACAAATAAACACAGTTGAAATGAAAATTATAAATGAACGAACACCAAATTTTCTTTTTCTTACCTGCTGGTTTACGGGAAAATTCCTGTTGATTTTTTTTATCTATAAGAATGAATAAAGAAATAGATTAATACTCAGTCATTAGAAGGAAAAAAAAAATCAAACATTAGATTTTAGAAACATATATCAGACCTCCCTTCTAAATAATGTGTGTAAAAAACAACAGAAAATCCCCTGCAGTAAAAGGACTGAAATCTTTAACAAGCTCATGTGAATAACGGGACATTTCTGTGGTCACTGTGTAGTTTATTCTGCTGTTCAGAACACAGGAAAGGAGAATACCTGCAAAATAGTTTCTGAACTCTACAACTCTACTCTGTTTTCTGTTCAGAGTTCCTGAACTCTACTCTGCTTTCTTTTTGATTAGAAACTGTAACTTAAACAAGAGTATTTAACTATACAAGTGATTCAGAACAACTTAAATCCACCAAAGTCATCAAGCTTTAAGAAAATTCCTTTCCTTAGAGAATGATGGAAAATTGGGCTGGAATAGCCTTTGAAACTTCCCTTACTCTACCCTTGTATCCTAGGTGCAAAATCAAGTGTGTGAAATTAGTTTTGGTAATAAAGTAATTTTTTTCTTAAAACATTCAACAATATCCCTAGATAAAAAGTAAACACTCTGAGACACCTGATTCATTAGGAGTTTGCATTTAGCCCTGCAGATCATTCACTCTATCTAAATAAACATTGCCATCCTTCTGACACAAAAATGTCTAATATAAGGAGAATTAAGCGTGGAACATACTCATTCCTGCCATTAGTAAACCAAAAATGTTCTTTTTTTTTATTTTATTTTTTTTTTTTATTTTAAGCGTAAGCCTTGAAAGCTTTTGAGCAAATCTAGTAAATCCACCATGTGTATTCATGACATATACTTACTACTTAGAATTTATTTTTTGCTCTCTTACGTTAATTTTTTCACAATTGTTTTTGTAGCTATGGGTAAATGAGTAAAAAACATCTTTAAATTAAAGACATCATCAGCTAGGAATCAATTGTACAGCCAAACCAGCCTTGAAACCACAGTTGAAGGTTTACACTGCTTCAATCAAAGGCATGACATCTTTTTAGAAGAAAAGAATCGCCACTGAATTTCCTCCAGTGTTTACAGAATCAGCTCTAAACAACTGTAGGCAGAGATGCAAGTGGCACTGTGTTTTGCAGACTTTACAAACAGACTGTTTGCTGCAGTGGTAACCTCTTTGCATTCTTCATGTAATTACTGAGGAAATCTGGAGGTCTGATACTGACATCCCACAGTTTCACTATCAAAGGATAATTGACACTGTCAAGAACATGATGGCAGGTAGTTTCAGTTGGTTTTCAAATTTATCCTGAATCAAAAGTGTCAGAAGAACATTCTCATCCTCCCTTCTTGCGTGTACATCAGCTTCAGTTTCTTCCTTTCTTCAATGTGAGTTAAGGGGAAGCATTAGAGGAGCTGGGACATTCAGTGGACAAAGTATTAAAATAAAACTAATCCACACTTTATAAGATACCAACTATCTTACACAATTTCTTAAAAGAAAAGGTAGATGAAAACCACAGGTTTTTGACAGAAAAACAGGGATTTTAAGACTTTGGGGATTTATTCCTAAATGTGTCGTGAAATAATCCAGCAGGATAAATCCCTGTTTGTGTTGGTAGGCATTAGTAAAATTCTTGTCAAAACTGTATTTCCATCTAGTTTAAGCAAAGACTGCAGCCAATACTGTGAAAAGTACATTGTCAAGGAAAAGAGGTTTTACTGTTCTAAGCATAATACTGAAAATATCTGTTTAGGGGCAAGTTACAGTTACATATTAATTACTTCAAAGTATTTTTGTTTAGTTCATATATAGAGATTAAATTTTTTAACAGAAATAAAGTACATTAGGAGCCTTGTGTACTTTCAAATGTTCCTGGGAAATGTAAATGCATCATCCAAACATCATTTTCTCATTCACAAATATCCAGCTCATTTTTTAAAGTACAACCTAAGCACCTATATTGCATAGTTGTTTTAACTGTTGGTATTTTTATGAATTAAAAAAAAAAAAAATCATGTTTATCTTTCAGGTAATATGTTGATGTTTTCTTGAAATGCATTATTTTAAATTACGTTATAGTTTGCAAACTGCATTACTGGTATTCTGTTCTACCTGAAACTAAAAATTAAGTATGACTAGTTGTAGGAACACCCTAAATGTTTATCATTCAAATGCATAAATAATGGATGTTACATTAGAAAAAAGAGTGAGATACACCATCTTGAGAATACAGAAAGAAAATCCTTAGCCAGCACTGTTCTTCCCAGCATGTTACAAAATACACTGATTAAAATTTAATCTACAGATTATCCAGATCCAACAATCCTTAAGAATCAAAATCTAAATGTAAGCATTTTTCACAAATAAAAAGAGAAAAAAATACCTCTGTTACTTGATAGTTTATCTGAAAGAGAAATGTTCCTTCTGTCTTCCATATCGTTACTGAACTCATTGTAATACCGTTATTTATTGGGCACAATCACAGCACACAAGAGTATGTAACTGATAAAATGAATAACATTTGTTTTCATCAGAGGACACCAGTACAATACATTGCAAACGTATATGCACGTAATATTTTAAAAAATAAAACTCTTTGGCAGATACTACAGTAAGAAAGAAAGGCAGTCACTCTGAGAACATTCTTTAGAACTATGTGTTTATCCAGACAGAAAATCAGGAGTGGCACAAAAGGAGACGAAAGGAGAAGCTAGTAAACAAATTCTGTTCTGAAGGCAGGGATACAGGAAGCATTATGAAAGCTGAATTGAAACGAGCAAGAACTACCTGTTTCTACTTCATGTTCAGAAAAATGGGTGCTGAGGGGTGAAATTCTATTCTGGTTCAACTTCCATGAATGCATACTAGGAAAAAAAACACAAAAAACCTAAGAATGCCATTGAAAAAGTAGTTTGGGATTTGGTAATCACCTAAACGTGGAAGGAGGAAGAAGGGGTCAAAACCAAGCCCTCTGCAATATGTTGCATCTGACTAGTAAATAGGCAAGTGTTGTTGATAAGAGACCAATAATGGAAGAAGAGATTTTAGCAGAAGCTAGCATAGAAGAATGGTTTAAAGCTTAACTGATTGTGATAACGGTACAAACATATACAACTAGGTATGTTCCAAAAATTCAGCTGGCCAAATATGTTAGGACATCATAGACATGAAGAATATTAGACAGGGAGATGATATCAAGTGAAACATAGAGAAGAATGCAGTATGGACAAATTCAGATAATTTTGTGCACTAGATCTTGCCACCACAGATGGATAATTTCCACAATGATGGCTGTGCCTGCTCTGCAGAAGAAACAAATAAGAACATGGAACACATCACTTCTCAGAAGGGTGAGCAGATGAGAAGGCTTTGGATTCAGCTGTGCACAACCATTGCAACGTTTGGTTGGGGATTTTTTTAAATTTTATTTTATTTCATTTCATTTAACTCTCTTCATGCCAGAGAAGTAGTAATCCAGAAGAATACCCTTCCATTCTTTTATCTTTTTGTGCAAATTGTACCCTGTTATTGTTTCTCTCTGCTGGAATGCAGCTGATTAAGCTCACAAAAACTGGGTTTTAAACTTTCACATTCAATTGAAACTGAACTGAATTTTTCGCTCCTCTGAGCGCTACTATTTCAGACCTTCTTTGAACAAATAGCACTGTGTCCTTGTTTCAGCTGTGATAGAGTTAATTTTCTTCCTAATAGTTGGTACAACGCTGTGGTTTGGTTTTAGGGTGAGAATAATGTTGATAACACATGGATGTTTTCAATTGTTGCTAAGCAGGGCTTATACTCAGTCAAGGACTTTTCAGCTTCCCACGCTCTGCCAGCGAGGAGGTGCACAAGGAGCTGGGAGGGGGCACAGCCAGGACAGCTGGCCCGGGCTGGCCAAAGGGATATTCCATACCATATGATGCCATGCTCAGTATATAAACTGGGGGGAGCTGGCTGGGGGGAATTGCTGCTGGGGGATGGGCTGGGCATCAGTCAGTGGATGATGAGCAATTGCATTGTGCATCACTTGCTTTGTATATTCTCTTGTCATTATTCTTATTATTTTCTCTTTCTTTGCTGTCTTATTAAACTGTCTTTATCTCAGCCCACAAGTTTCTTTTTTTTTTTTTTTTTTTTATCCCTTTCTCTTCCTCATCCCACTGCAGGGGGAGGGGAAAGGGGCAGGGAGTAAGCAAGCAGCTGTGTGTGCCTAGTTGCTAGCTGGCATTAAACCACAACACACTAAGATAACTATTTTCAGTTTCCATAAGAGGATTTTAAGGTGTAATCTCAAAACTACTACTCATTAGAGATTTGTTTGACCTTTTTTACCTATTTATTTTAATGGAATTTGCTATTCCAATGTAATCACAGGACCTTCATGAGATGATAAGGAAATATGCCTTTCAATAAGCACATACTGCCCTAAGGATTTTAAGGGCAGTATGATCTAGAGGTAAGAGCACTGATTCCAGTTTTTTTTTAAATTCCTAAAAATTTAAATAGAAGGAATCACTTGTTTGAAAACTCTGTGTCCCATGCTTGCTTTAATCTATTTCCTGAAAAACTGTATTGTAAATGAGAGACTCACAGTTCTAATGTGATACTGGGAAAGATGATTAATGAGAGTGTGAGTCTCAGGTATCACAACTGGTCCTCTGCAAGAAGCAATAATACAGTAGGTATTACATTGTCAGGACAGAGTGCTTGACAAGAGGCCAATCCCGCAGAGTACCCACAGGAACAGGCAAAACTAAAGGGCAACATTTGGACTGAGTGGGCACCAGCTCCTGCTCAGTATTTTGTTGACAGTAGATCAGATTATCCCACACTTTCACGTATGATCTATCTTTTTCTTGCAGCCTGTAGATATCATGTAACTTTGCAGGCCTCCTTCCTTAACAGAAATTTACCAATTAAAAAAGAAACCTTTCTTATTTTAATTTATGCTGGCCATATATCTAGAGTTCCCCAAACAATTCAGACTCTGTAGCCTTTGTCAATTGTTTTCATTAAATAACAGTTCACATGAAATACATCATATATTGGTGAATGCATTCAAATATATGTACAACTGCCTATAGACTGAATGTAGGAACTCTTGATGCCAGTTTTACAAGCTGTAATAGATTTTAGAGTTTAGGCTGAAAACCATATAAACTACAATATGCAAAGTGATCTGTCAGAGTGTTCTGGAAAATATGGGATGATAGGAACTATTTAATGCATCATTTATATCTGTTTCCTGACTTTTGAGGGATGATGCCGCTCTCTATTGTCTGTTGATCACATTTTACCAGTTAAAAGGTTCAAAGGATAGAAAGATTGGGATTCAAAGATTTCTGGTATTTTTATGTCTAACTTGGAAATGTACTCAGCCTGAATGAACCTGTCATGGTTTAACCCCAGCTGGTAACCAAAGACCATGCAGCTGCTTCTCTCACTCTCCCCCTCACCAGTGGGGTGGGGAGGAGAATCCGAGAGAGAGAGAGAGAAAGAGAGAACTTGCAGGTTGAGACAAAAACAGTTCACCAGGACAGCAAAGTGAAAAAAAAATTATTAATCATTTTAATATATATAAGGATAATAGAATATATAAAACGAATGATGCACAATTTCTCACCACCCAATGACCGACACAGCCCATCCCAAGCAGCAGGCAGGGAGCAGGGATATTCCCCCGCAGCCATCCCAGAACAGCAAGTTCCAGAGAGAGCGAGTGAGGGAACAGACAGACAAATGAACGAACGAAAAGGCCTGAATTAAGGAAAAAAAGGAAAATAAGGGAACAAGAACTTATACTGGGCATGGCATCTATGGCATGGAATACTCTCTTTGGCCAGTTTGGATCAACTATTCTGGCTGTGCCTCTCCCAAGGATTTGCACATTAGCAAACCTGGGAAACTGCAAAATGTCCTTGATTGTTTAGCAGCAACCCATGACATCAGCGCACTATCACCATGATTCACATTCTAAATCCAAAACACAGGAGCTGCTGGAGACAAAACTAGCTCTGTCCCAGCCCAAACCAGGATAGAACCCAGCATTAAGTTCCTTGAGGGAAGAAAGGGAAAAAACAGAATATATGAACATTTATATGAGGAGAGGCTTGGTACAACACTGAATCATACGTAAGCATAAACATGACCTCTGCTTTAAAGTCTGTTTCTATAGATCCCTGTAGGCTGAATCATTCTCACTATGGTTTCTAGAGGAGAACAAACGTGCGAAATGAGATGACATATATTTCAACTTATATCAAAATGTTATAAAATCTCTCTTAGTAATCAAAAAATTACAAAAAGGGATCAAATACTTCTAAAGAGTATAGAATTATAGAATCATAGAATCACAGAATCATATAATCCCTTAGTTGGAAAGGACCTTTAAGATCATTGAGTCCAACCATGCCTAACCACTACAAAACCATGTCCCTAAGCACCTCATCTACCCGTCTTAAATACCTCCAGGGATGGTGACTTCACCACCTCCCTGGTCAGGCTGTTCCAGTGAGACAATCAAGACACGGTAGGCATAATTCAGGGAGTCCCTTATCAGCAGGCTAAAGAAGTAGTAGTTAACTGTAAAGGCAAAGGGAAATATACCTGTATTTTTGCTATTGCCAGACACAGGACTAGATGGATCTTTATTCTAGTTCAGTATTAGCACTTAAAGTTCTCATGGATCATCTTAACCCATCTAAAAACTGAAAGTTTTCCTTTGAATCCTACATTTAAGTAGAGGAAGAAAGGCCTGAGATAGTCTTGAGGTCTCTTCCAGTCCTATATTCTAGAAGCTTCTTTTTATATTCTTGTAGTGACTGCCCTTGTATTAGCCAGTTGTACAAAGTGTACAGAGAGCTTGCATGTTCTGGTGAGCTCCCATACATGCAGATATTTGATAAATACCTTTGGAGACAACAAAGGATGGCTAGTAAGACTCAGGAATGCTCCCCCAAAGAACACATCAGTTGAATACAAAACATTCCTAACAGAGGTCTTGAACGAATGTATGGAAAGAAAACATTTGTATATTGAAAATTATTGTCAATTTATGGCATGTAATCTAATCCAGTAATTGAAGGACAAATGGCCATCTGAACTCTGATTGCAAACCTGCACACCATCATACTTCTTTCATTTACTTTCTCACTCAAAAGGATGCAGTGATGCATTGAACATTACCAACACAGCAGTAACAGATGGATATTTCAAAGAAATACCATATTTGTGCCTATTAAATGAAAGTATATTGGGAGTCCTAAGAACAAAAGCACAAAACCTAGTCTTCACACATCTGTGGTGATCCAATAATAGGATTGCAATTGCTTTTAGTTAAACAGAAAAAAAAAGAAAAAAGTTCACTTAACAGATGAATGACTTTGACTTCATTTAATCCTGCAATATTTAACACCTATTCCTAAATTTGGATATTACCTTAATGATAAGATAATATTGCTATTGTGCTTTAAAGAAGATACTTGTGTTACAAACAACACAGTTTCACAACAGTGAATCTCCATGAGTAAAATACCAACAGCAACATGCATATTATTAAAAAGACAATGGTAACAACTGAAAGCCAGTGCCTGAAAAAGCTATTATGGTGGTCCCATTTGAAAGTCAGAAACATATGTCTCTTTACTGAAGATTTACTAGAAGACTGGGAACAATAAGAATTGAAAAAAATTATGAAAAACAAATTACTCAGAAGGAGATACAAGAAGCATTGCTTCAGATAATGAAATGCAACTGGATAACTGTGGTTTATATCATAATAGTGGTTGCTCACTGGAGTACGATTACTGCAGTATCAATCACACTAGAAGTAAAAAAGCTGGTGGAGGTATTAATCAATAAAACATCTACTCACAAAATAGTGAAACATATTCCTCTTGAGCACCTCTTCCATTTGCAATTTAAACCAATTTACTACTCACCAAAGACAAATAGTTTGCAATGGAAATCCATCTGAGTACTTCATTGGTTTTCAAATCCATTTTACTTCTTGTTAAGAAAACATACATCGATTCCCAGTAAAGATGTAGTGTACCTAGCAACTATCATTCCAGTCTTCTTTTGATGATATCAAGGACTTCCCTCACTATTCCAGATTCCGCCAGCTAATCTTTGTAAAATTATGAATTCTGTCACATGTATTCAAAATACTTTAAATATAAATCTTATTTATCTTCTACAGCTGGAAATACTAGTCTCTAGAAGCTAGGGATGCCATCCAAAAGGATCTGGACTAGGCTTGAGAGATGGGCCTGGATGAGCATCATGAGGTTCAACAAGGATAAATGCAAGGTCCTGCGCCTGGGTTGGAGCAACCCCCAGTATCAATACAGGCTGGGGGATGAAGGGATGGACAGCAGCCCTGCCGAGAAGGCCTTGGGAGTACTGGTGGCTGAAAAGCTGGACATGAGCCGGCAATGTGCGCTCACAGCCCAGAAGGCCAACTTTAGCTATCCTAGGCTGCATCCCCAGCAGTGTGGCCAGCAGGTCGAGGTGGGGATTCTGCCCCTCTGCTCTGCTCTGGTGAGACCCCACCTGCAGTGCTGCGTCTGCTCTGGGGCCTCAGCACAGGAGAGACACGGAGCTGTTGGAGCAGGGCCAGAGGAGGGACACAGAGATGGTCAGAGGGCTGGAGCCCCTCTGCTGTGAGGGCAGGCTGGGAGAGCTGGGGCTGTTCAGCCTGGAGAAGAGAAGGCTCTGGGTATATCTTATCGCAGCCTTTCAATACTTAAAGGAAGATGGAGAAAAACCTCTTAGCAGGTTCTTTACAATGCGGGTAGTGAAGCACTGGAACAGGTTGCCCAGAGAAGTGGTAGAAGCCCCAACCCTGGATACATTCAAGGCCAGGCTGGATGTGTCTCTGGGCAACCTGATCTAGTTGCAGATGTCCCTGCTTAGTGCAGTGGGGTTGGACTAGATGACCCTTAGAGGTCCGTTCCAGCCCGGATTATTCTGTGATTCTATGACTCTATCAGAGACCTCCAGAATACATATTTTATTTTTTTTCTCCGAATCCTCAACATTCAAGGAAAGTTTTGTTGAAATTCCACCCTATTTGTCAATAATGTTTTACTTACCTGTTGCTATATAATTCCTCTACAAAATAGTGATTAGGACTTACGTTAAAAATGAAAATAAATTGTAAACTTTCAAGACTTTCACTGATAAAAGAAAGACACAACAGGGAAACATGTTTAATAGTTGGAAGATAATGCTTGACACTAGAAATCTACAAATCATTTCCACAGACTATCATTGATTTATTCTGGGATAGTAAACTTCCAAACTTCACTACATGAATTAATTTAAAATAGTATGTTTGAGTTATTATACTTTAGTTTTTTTTGACTGAGAACACAGCAAAATAACATTTAAAGCTCAGAATAGGGTAGGAGTAGCAGGCCATAATGATGATGATTAGTAGATGACAAAATGCAAAAGAAGCAGTTACATCCTCAACACATTACTAGACCAAAACACCAACACCTTGGAGTTTCAAGATACCTGCACTTGTCAAAAGAACGAGGTTGAGGCAAAGAAAAGAACTAGATTTTGAAGTAAGAGCACAATGAAGAAAAACCTGGATCACCTTCCTTCATAAATTTATGTCAGTAATACACATCTATCTGCATAAACACCCATGCGAAATGCTTGAATATACAAACTGTTGAAGATGAAAATAATCTTATTAAACAAGTGTGCTAGGTATGATTAAGATGTCACTGAGCTAGTCAGAATTTTTTTTGGAGGTGGAATAACTTTTTTCATAGCTGATATATAGTTTACAGGGGTAAATGTAGTAGGAAAGATTGACATTTATGTAATGCATTATAATATTTGTGCTTGTTACGAAACTTAGATGATGACAAGAAAATATGCAATAGTAAAAAGCAAGGCTGGCTGGTTTTGTCATTTGGAAAGTATTTATGTTATAATTTTAGTAATTCACAGCAGGCAATAATGGAGTTAAAGTCATAAAGGAAAAAACAAATCTAAAAATGAATATGTACTATATGTGCCTGGTGTTAGAGTGACACAGCACTTGAGGCAATGAGATTGGTACTTAACAAGGATGGGTTTCAATGGGAATAATTGCATAAATCCAAAAATCATTCAGATGTTTGATTTTATGGTTTAGATGGTTGATTAACAGGTCTTCAGCTCTTAGCTCCTCTGTCCACCAGCTATTACTGCAGAATAAGCAACCCCATGTCATTCTTCCTACAGAAACTACATTATTAAATAATTAAAAATTCATCTATATGTCTTTCTCAGTTTAAAACATCAGATTTCATACTTTCTGATTTCTCATAGAAATTAACTAATGTAGATAATTCCAATTTCAATTTTACTTTTCACTTACAATTTCATTACAACATAACATTTAGACAATCTAATATCTAGCATATGGTATTTACTTTTGGAATATTTCACTGAATACCAAAGAAACAGAGGAAAAACTTTAGTCTAATTGTAGCCATAGTTCATCTAATCCTAGTATTTCTGAATGCAGTTGCAAGCACTTACATGAAAAGTTCTTTCTATGATAATATAAAAGAATAGAAACATAGGACTGAAAAGCAACTCAATAGATTGAAGCTGTCTGCCCGATTGAAGCTAGTTTTGTTTTCAGCAGCTCCTGTGTTTTGGATTTAGTATGTGAAATGTGGTGATAGTGCGCTGCTGTTGTTTGTTGGCTGAACCATCAAGGACATCTTGCAGTTTCCCAAGTTTTGCTGATGTGCAGGTGCAAACACTTGGGAGGGGCACAGACAGAATAGTTGATCTAAACCGGCCAGAGAGTATTTTGTACCATAGTCATCATGCCCAGTATAAGTGAGGGT
>KL272982.1:0-13032 GCA_000699545.1 Podiceps cristatus
TTCTTGTAGAGGGGCGGCACATTTGCTAGCTCCAGTCATTCGGGACTTCCCCGGTTGACCAGGACTGCTGATAAACATAACACGTTACAGCCTTAAATTGCAGCAATGGGAGATTTAGGTAGAGTTTGATGGGAGGAAAAGTAGCTCTAAACATAAGGAATGCGAAGTGTCCTCATAGATCTCGAAGAGGAGTTGTGGAGTCTCCACTATGAGCTATTTTTAATGCAGGACAATACAATGTCAGATTTAGTTCAGTGTAAGACACATTGGCAAAGAGTAGGCTCTTAGGCGATGGTCACTGCTCTGGAACAGTATCTTTGACTTTTAATAAATATTCCTGAGAAAGCTGAATTTTACAGTGTTAGCTGGTAGGTAATGTATATATGTCAGTAGCCATAGGCAAAATTTGATAGATCTTGCTAGTTACTAGAATGGGAAACTTAAAGTATATTTTTCCAGTGCTTTACCAAATTGAGAGCTTTCTAAATACACAAGGCAGGGCAGAGCTTTTCAGATGAACAGATAGTGTTAATACCAAGACAAACCATTTTTTTTATCAGATCAACAATGCATTTAGGATGGAAATTGGAGGAAAATATCTGTTCATCGGATCAGTACACTTCTGGCACAACCTCTCAGTGGGATTAATGAAAGGCAGAAAGCTCTCACTAGTTCTAAGCCAAAACTCGAGCTGTTTAAGAAAGGGCTTATATGATATATCAGTGTGGGACAACTGGGCCTTAGCTCAATAACTGAAAAGGTCCCTTCTAATCCTATGTGGTATCTTTGCAAATATATTCCCTTTTTGCTTCATAGAACCCTCTTGGGTTCCACTGAACAGGCAATAATCTCCTTTGCTAGAGAAGGTGTATTATTTGAAGATTATGTTTTGGCTTCTTCATGGTTTTAAAACACCATTTTTAAGGATTAAAGCAGCAGCAGAGCTGATTATTTAGTGGGTATTACTTGATGAGGTAATGACACTTGCCTTCTTTACTACGTACTTTTTGATCTACTGATGAAAAACACTACATAGACTAGGTAATATTATTGTTATTATAATGGAGTGTTGGGGACTAATTAGTCACACCAGCCTTTTCAGGCAAAGAAAAAGACGTCTTGATGGAGAAAAAGGAATGCTGTTAAGCTTTGGGAACACTGCTTGTAAGTCTTCTTTTGAGTGACAGTCTCTCTGTGTAACCTGAACTACTCAAAGCACTTCAGTGGGAAAGTGGATTTCTTTCAAAGTGGGTGGTTCAGGGAATGCAATTTGTACAGAAACACACAACATGTATTGAAAAAGCTTTGATCCACCTGTTTTTTCTTTGCCCGGCACATCGATTTTCCTCCTGCTGTACTGCCTGTCCCTAAGGATACAGAAGTATTCTGCAAAATACAGACTTCATCCTGAGAGATTCTGAGAACTTGTAGCTCCCAATGACTTAGATTTTATTTGTGAGGAGTTAGTGTCCATCATTATCAAACATAAAAAGCCCCTTGGAAGCATTGCACGAGAGTAAAGGTTAGGGTATGAGGAGTAACACTGTAACACACTGACACAGAAGAAGGAATTTTAAAGATGAGTATAGTTATTATGTTTGTATTTGACCAACACGCAGGGGTAGACATCCTCAGTCCTGCAAAAAATGCAGTGAGATTGTTAGTAAGTGGCTGTGATTTCTCTTCATAGCATGACCAAGCCCCATTCATAGTGCATACAGCTTTTCTTGGTTGGAATTGCATTGTGTCCTGTCTGTCCCAACTTACATTTATAACATGTAGGTCATCTGTCCAGTGATGTAGCTTCCGTATGGTTTGGTGCTTATTCAAGTCAGGTGGCCCTAAAGCCTAGACCCAGGACCATCTTTTCTTGCTATTTTTTTTTTTACTCATGGTACTAAATTTATGTTGTTCAAGTCTATAGATTTTTAACAAAAAGAGAAGGTACTCTCTTCTAAGTATAATTTTATATTAATGTATGAAAGTGATTAGATGGAATCAGCTTTCTTTTGGACTCGCCTCCCTTTTCATATGCGTTTTCTGCTGCTCATCAAATAAATTTTTTTTAGCGCTGCAAAGCTATTCCACGTATAGGAGAATGTGTTGGAAACTATTCTGAATTGAATAGCAATAGAATTACTAGCAGCATTCTGGTGAGCAACTCTTTTTATTGTTTCTGGAAAAAAATGGATTCTTTTGTGATGCAGGTTGAGTTTTGGGTATTTCTAGTTGCTGAAACTAGTTTGTATGTAAACCAAATTGCTGAAATAATAATTGAAGATCAAAAAGCATTTCTAAAAGTACGTGTAATTATGTATGTGAAAAATATGAAGACGTGTTCCTGTCTGCCCAATTGTCTTTGAAAGAAAAGGTCACTCCCATTTAAAATGGGGGTAAAGAAAATTTTACTTTAATCATCTATTTCATAATTATTTATAGTATATTCTGTATGTAATTTTTTAGAAAGCTATTGGTTCAATCTAATCCATGAGATCCAAATTTGAGACTGGATAAGCACGAATAAGGTATTTATTCACCACATAACCTTCACAATATAAATAAATCTATGGAATCTTTAATTATAATTTTTCAATATTATGACATGATTATGACAATGAATCTTTTATAAATATGACTGTATAAAGGTTAAATGAAATCAGTATTTTTGAGAGTCTGAATGTTCACAGGGAAGCCATCCAACCTTTTGGCTTTAATACTCTTATACTCTAATAAACTTCAGGCTGTCTTCAAAAAAACCAAACCAAGCAGTTTTTCTGTCATTAACCACACAGAATGAAATAGCTCACTTGATCTTCTGCTTGACATTTTACATAGAGATTGTCTTGAAACTCATGGAAAGAGTACTGTATTTAAAAAAGGCATCCTATAGTCTAGATATGAAAGAAAGTGCAGGAGATCCATCAAGGCTGTTACTAGGATAAGCAGAGTCATTTGAGCACCATAGCTGTTGCTATCCAGAGAAGTCTTTGAATACCCGTGTTTCTTTCAAGCTTCTTTCATGTGAAGGGAGAAATATTTCCTTGTTTCATATTTTTATGTAACTACAGCTGTGTGGTAGAACTTTTATTTAGCCATCTCTTACAGATAGTTGTGCCCAATGTCTGTGGTTCCTAATTTCTCTGCCCCTAACTCCTTGCTGAAGACTTTTTACTGCAATACTATACATATGTTTGGCTTCCCAATACACTGTGACAAGAACTGTTCATCACATAAGGGAGAAAATATTTAAATGCTCAGCCACACTTTTAAAGTTACTGGTTTCCCTTTCTTCCAGTTCACTGTTTTCCAAAGGACACACTGTGTGATCATTCTGAGCAGCTCAGCTTGGTAGATGAAATTGAAGGCAAGGCAATTTCCAACTGTCTTGTTTATTGAGAATTCTTAGTTACTGTGGCTCTTGTTCCATTCTTACATTGCTTACTGGTCTGTTCTCATGTAACAGTCTCTCTTTGCGTAAATTATTAAAAGCAACCAATAAAAAAAAAAAAACAAACATTAAAACTATTTCTTATCTGTTTTTTCTACTTTTGCCATCTCTTACTGCGTCACAGCCTGTCACTCTCCCATGCTCTATTGCTCACTTGCATGTTCATTCGTACTACTGGTTTTTCTTTCACGTTTATGCTTGGTTACCCTCTATCACTTTCAGCCTCACTCTAAATCCTGTCCCTGTTTTCCTCTTGCACTTGCACTGGTTCACACGTCCCTCACATTCTTTCTCTTTCCTCAGTGTTTTCACACCTTGAGCCCTTTTAAGCCTTTTGTGTTGCACTTCTTTTTCGTACTTCCTTTCACTCTGGCTGTCTGTCACACATGTTCAGTTTTCTGTTTTATCACTGAATTCCTGGGGGTATATTTGCAGTGCTGCCTAGCAGGAATAAGGGCTGCTATTCTAGTATTTCTCTAATAGTGTTTATGTTCCTTGTTCAGTGCCAATGATGATGTGATCAGAAAATCTTAGCCACTGCTAGTTTCCCTTCGCATGTACATCATTAACTTTCTTTCTCCTTTTTTTTTTTTTTTTTAAATACATAATCCCACTTGTTTCTTATAAAAATTGATTTTCACTAGAAAAAATTTTATTTTGGAGATACAAAACCAAGCAACATTGTTCAGCAAAATTATAATGCATTCTGTGCAAAATTCCCAGGGAACCTAGAAGTGGCACTGAAAGAGAAGTATTGCATCCTCCCAGTTATAACAGGCAAGATGCAGTATGGCTCAGACATTCCTTTCTATACAACCGTGGCATTTCAGAATGGAGAAATCATACAAATCAGTTGTGCACAGTTCACCTGTCCATCACTTTCCAATGGTACGTAGTCTACTGTCTAAATACCTGCTTAGTTATGCTTAACGTAAACCCCTACTAACTGCGGTTTCTGTTAATGTACTGCAACTCCTTCTTATATGATAATTAATTACCTTCTTTATGAGTAAATTTCTCCTAACCAACTTAGATTTCTGTTCTTTTTTTTGTAACACTCTTCAGCTGTGTAGTTTTCTTGTATCTGGTTTAATTGCATAGACTTAAACACTGGTTAGGAGCATTTGTATGTGGGGCTTCCGCTGAAGAAAATGTGATTTGAAATCACACGGCTGGCCAAGAGTAACTAGAAAAGTACAAGATTTTCAGATAGTTGAAAATTTCTTCACAAATCCATGCCCTGCTTCTCTCTGTGTCGCGTTCATAATTTAGTATGTTGGACGAATGCCTCCTAGAAACGATGGTGGTGTTGGACGGTGTTTGTACTTACATTTAGCTAGTTGGTAGATGGTTTTAGCATTGTTTCACTATAACTAATGCAACTAGGAAGAGATAAGAGGCAATACATGAAATAAGAGGCAAGAAGCTCTATCTCTCGTTCAATCATTTAAGATGGTATCCCAGAGTTGGGAAGGACTGGGAAGAAGAGGTTGCTAGGAGGAAGCTGTTTAGGTGTTGTATAGACATAAGCAAAGCAATTCATTCATTCTGACAGGGTAGCAAAATTCAAAGTATGTCTACATTGCCTTTAAAAGCACAGTTGGAGCACTGCTGTTGCATATCTAGTGTCTTCACTGCTGTTGATACCGCGGCAGCATGGATATTTTGGGATTCCATGTGCAGCCCAAGCTCACACAGCCTCACTGTTGTCAGTGGCTGAACTAGTTAATGAAAACATTTCTGGTGCGTCTGGGCTTCAGTGCTGCCATGACCCATCACCAGAGCTACAGACATAATACTAAGTGTAATAGGAGTAGGGGCAAGAAAGGAGCCTAAGAGTAGGTGGACTGAGAAAAGCAGCGGAGGAGAACAGAGGCCTTTCCAAGTGACCTGAGCCACTGATCCATCCGGTTATGTCCTGTCTCTCAGCCAGCACATGCTCACTCCCGGGGAGGTTTGGATCTGCTGCTAGCGATCATTTTTTTTTTACAGTGACAAAAAGAGTATCTTTCTGAATGATGGAGGTTTAAATAGATCATCAGAGTTTGAAGCGCATTTTACTTTGGGAGCAGGGGTTGAGAGGGGAAAAATTATTATTCCCTGTCTCTAATGCTTTCATTTGAGTCTTGGGTTGTTTGAATTGCAGATAAGGCCTGTGTGGCAAATGTCTATCCAGAGCAGAAGTACATGTTACCTGAGGAGTAATGAGCAATTTGAGCTTGATAAATCGCAAGCAAAACTGTGTGCATGTTATGCCACAGCTGCAAATGGAGAGATACTATGTGCAGGTCGGAAACAACCCTAAACATACTGTATATGAAATGGCAGAAGAATGTAATCTGCTCCTAGCTTGAGATCTGGTTTTGTTATAGCGGGAATTCTCCCTGCCAGCTGCACAGTGGGATGTAAAACGCAGCTGCGGAGCCTGATGTAGGATCCCCCTCCTCCCTGCAGAAACTTGCTGGCTTTCTTCTGGGTCTCTTTCTGGGATGTTGAAGTTAAAAATAGACATGCGGTGAGACACCAGGTTGCAGAGAGAGATGACCAATGTCTGTGTATTTGCAACTACGGTTTTCACAAGTCAGTATCTGTAAAAAATGTAACTTTGTTGTTTATTTCTGAGTCTGTAGCATCAAATGAGTGTAAAACTTCTGGAAGAGCATGAGTTATCAGCACACTGGAGGCAAGGAAGGGAGGACACTGAGATACATTTTACCACATAAATCAAAGTAGACGTCTCAATTTTCTTAAAATTTATCAGAAAAGACAATTCAGTACTTGTGGGGTTTCTTTTTCTTTTTAAAACTGTTCATTTCTTTAGTGAGTGTTTGAAAATCTTTAACCTTCAAGGGTTATTACTTTCTAAGTCTTATCCATTCTTTCCATTTGGTAGATATTTTTCTTCCTTTAAAAAAAGAAAGAAACGCCTATTAATTATAAGAAGATGGATACTTAACTGAGCTTCAGGCATTTTGGTGAATCCCAGTCTGAAGCTGATAAATGTTATCTCTGGCAATTTAAAGAGTTTTTTCTTTTAATTGAGTTTTTCAAAAATGGGCATATGTTAAAAGAATTGCAAGACAAGGTGATACATAACTGTCATGAATGAATTAAACTCAGCCGTAGAAAAGCTTCATTACATACCCATTTTCAATATCAGAAAAATAAATAAAGATTATATCTGTCTATCTCTGTGTGAACAGAAACCCCTTCTCTTTTCTTAGTCTGTAAAATAAGAAATTCTAATAGTAAAATCACAAAAATAGGCAGAAAGAAAGAAGAATAGATGTAATTCCTCAGACTTTTAAATATTTTAGACACTAAATTTTTAAAGATTTAATAGAATTTAATTTGACTGATGGTGTCTCTTTGGCTAGAAAAGAGTATCATTTACAGTATTGCCAATTGCAAACGTCCTAATGTCATGCGTTCTGGATCACAAAAATCATGACACTGAATTTTTAGTTTTGTTTCTAAAGCAACTCTGCATCTGTTCTCCTAAAAATAACAGTCCTCATTAGTTGCCATTTGGGTTATGAATTATTAGATCAGAATTTATAACTAGATAACAATTTCAGAATTTGCTTTGGCATTCTATGGAACAAGAAATCTATTTGCTATAAAAAAGAAAACCAAGACTGTCTGAGTAACAGTCCCCATATGCTTTCACATTTACAGGGATGGTATAATGTAAGCAGAACTTGTAAGGCAGGTACATGGGCTTTTCATCTAAATGATTGCTGAATTTTCTTCTTTAATCTGTCATACAGTCCTAAGGAAGATTTGTTGAAGAATTACAACATAAGTAGTACTTGGGATGTGCATCCTTTTTTCTCCACTATCCTTACTACCTACAGCATGAGTGCTGAGTACTGCATCTCTCTCTCTTTCTCTCTAACTCCAAAATAGACTTGGGAATCATTAATTTTCAGATGAAAGGTTCAGGGAATGGCAGCTCTTAGGAAGTTCTGTGATAATCCACACCAATTTGCAGTGCAATGTGCAACGCTGACATCTGGCAGCTCGGTAGGCTCTATGGAACTCAGCCACAGATGCTTGTGGCAATTGCCTGCTTGATTACTTAGCAAAAGGTTGTGAAGTATCTGCTGCCTTCCAAGTAAAATGTGGCAAGAGAGACGCTTGGGGATGGACAGCAAGGAATATGTGAGGTTAGACCTTGCATGCCATGGTGGAGTAGGTAGCATAGGGCCTGCTCCTGACAGCAGCAAAAACTTCAATGAGGGCTGTCAGTGTGCACTTCTCAGGACCAATTATTAATCTGGATGGAAGTCATCTGTTCACTGAGTTCAAAGCCATTCAAGGGACTTCCCAGTTGTCTGAGCTGATCTTTGTATCACATCATTTTCTTTTTCCCCAAAGTTTATTGTAGTGAGGCAAACTGCAGTTGGGATTTCTGTGAGGCTAAAGACTATGCTTCAGAAATGTTGTAATGTCTCAAAACAGAAAATTACCACTCCTTGTGGGAAGCTTGTCAATGATTAGTTATGTTCAACGACAAAAATGTGTACCCCGTTTCTAATTTGAAACTGTCTGACTACAGCTGCCAGTCGCTGGTTCTTTTGTATTATTCTCCACTAAATTAAAGAGCTCTTCAGTACCTGCTATTTTCTCTCTGTGAGGGAGCTTATACAGTTTAATCAACTCACTTCTTAGTTTTCTTTTCTTTTTTATAAGCTAAACAGATTGATCTCTTTCAATTGTGGGGCATTATCTCTAGTCTTCAGCTCATTTTCTGGCTCTGTTCTGAACCCTCTCCAGGTTTTCATCATGCTTTTAAACATGCATGTGACAGGAGTCATAGTGGTATGAAGCATCATTCTTTGTCAGTGCTACATATATTTGTCTCCTCCTACTCTGTACTCCCCTAATTATACTTCCAAAGATCTAATTATTTACACCCCCCTTTCTTTTATGGCTTCAGGTTTTGAAGCTGTTTTTCAATTGCTTACTTATCTACTCTGATTTTTAAGTCCCTTCCATGATCCTTGTTTTCCAAAATACATGATTCTATTTTAGAGATACAGTCTGTATTGTTTGTTCTCAAAAGTATACCTTTGCAATCGGACATACTCAACTGCATTTTCTTGAGTTACACTATGCACTCTGTGTCATATGTCAAGGTTTGGGGTTTTTTATTTCCAAAGCATCAATGAAGTGTTAAACAGGAATCAGCAGAGTACTAATTCCTTTGAGGTCCCAGCAGATACTCCTGTGTGAGTAATTGACACCTGTTGCTTGCAATCTGTTTGGCTAGACAGTTTTTAGTCCATAAAATAGAATGTCCTGGTGTTGTATCTTTTCAACATGAAAATTTCTGACTTGATCAGACACCTTGCAGATGCCTTAATATATTACATCTGTGTATAATCGTTATTTGCCAACTTCAAATCTGATCAAAACATAAAACCAGTCTGATCAGAGCAGATCAAAAGTACAAAAAAAAAAAAAAAAAAAAAAAGCTGTGTATTTTTAATTATGTTCCTAACAATTAATTTTCTATCTGATGATTTCTGGATTAACTTTTTCATTACTTTAAGTGCACTTAGTGCATTTGGCATCAGTGTAACAGACCCAAGAGTCATCATGATCCTTTTGTTTCCCCTTTTTGAGTACTGGCACAGAATAAATACTAAAGTCAATGAAACAGCCTGTCCTTTCTGATAGGTACTATGTAGTGTTCTTGGCTGCTCCCTGGACAAATTCCCTTCTTTTATTCCTGAGCACACTGTCTTCCCCTGGTTATTTAGTACGGACCAGTGGATAGAAGATATCCTGGTTTATGTTCCTGTTAACAAAAGTCAAGTTTTAAGATTGTCTGCAATGTAACTATTTATATTATGTAAAATCTCAGTTCTTATTGTGTTAAAAAAAATCACAGATTTTCTAAAATGTGTAAATAAGGAAAAAGGTCACATTCAGATTGGCTTCAAGTACATTTAGTTTTCCAACCGTGCAGTGATTTCCAAGACTTCGGTGTGTGATGAGTAGACATATTTCTCCTCTTTTCCCATCAGCATATTAGCTTCCTTCATTTTTTTCCATTAAGTTTCAAAAGCTTTGCTTAAGGGAATATCCTCTTGGCTTGAATCATCCAGCTTCAAGACCTCTTTTGAAATTTTACTGAAGCCCCATTTTAAGCCTGCATTAGAGCATCACGGGCTGAGTTTACACAGAGGGGTATTGCATTACAAAGAACTGAATGGGTATATCTTTGCACAATAGTTCTGCTTTAGTATGATTAAAAAGGCACTTCCAACTATGCACCACAATGAGGCTCCACAAGGGAAAAATTATGAACTCTTTCTAATCTTCTCGTCTTTGTCTTTCCAGCTCTCCATATGCCTATTTTGTTAATGTGTACCTTTAAGTCTTGCAGCTATCATTGAGAACTTAATGGGTGTTTTATATTTGTTATGGCTCTTAAAACAAATAAACCACACAAATTTAGAAAGTGAAAAAAATTGACCTGTCCACATTTAGAAAGGAAAAAATATGTCTGGTGCATATACACCAGACTGTTGCTCACTGTGTTGTGAGAATTCCTCTTAAATAATGAAATGGAATACCTTTATAAACAATAAATACTACTTATTGCAATCAAGACACACTTTCAAAACCTCCACTAATAGGTCTGTCTTAGTTTTCCTTAGGACTCTGATTTTTTCACTGGAATTTAGCTTGTTAAGTCCCTTGTTCTTCTTGTTCCCCACAGACAGACACCATCTGGACATTGTTATGTTGTAATTGTGGAGAGCCTAATATTTTTGTTTGTTAGGATTATGGGATTAGTCTGGCTTTTAAATAAAGTGAAACAGACATCTTCTCATTAACATTTATATTGCTTCTTTCTTCTTTGGTTGCAGCCAATAATATTAAAACGTAAGGTTTCTATGATTTAGTTGGGTTTTGAAACAAAACCTGGCCATTTTGGTGCCATGAAATATGGCAGCAGGTTAATACAGGGTTTGGCTTTGGCTGGCTTCACAATGGAAATGTGGTAGAACTGCATTCGTTCACGCGCCCTAAGCCTTTGAATTTTCAGACTTCCAAATTCCTCTTTGAAATTTGGAAGTGTGGCCCTTCAGGCAGGGGCTAAGGTGCAGTGAAGATCACTGAGCTCTGCATGCACACTCTTTAGCTCTAATAGTGTTTGCCCTCAGTCCTTCACCAAAATCACTGATATAGTATACCAAGCAAAAAGACACAGTGCAGTCTTCTGCATGACACAGGCCACAGGAATTTTTTACCGTCTTTTACAAAAACTTGTTGATTTTAAAACATACAAAGGCAGAAAGTTGGTGGTGATTCTTGCTAGTTATTTCAATGCTTAATTTCTTTTTCTGCTCAAAATTTGTACCTTGTTTCTGTTTAGTGTTTTTGAAAATTCAGTGATCAGCCACTGGTTCTTTGTACCATTCTCTTACAATTGGAAGTCTTCTTGGAATGAATTTTAGTATCTCTCATAGGTACTTAAGGACATGAGCAAATTGCCTATTATCCATTCTTTTGTTTATATGAATAGATTTCTGTCCTTCAGCAGTTCATTCTGAAATATTTTTTTCTGGCACTTGTGCCATTCTGCAACTCTTTGCATAACCCTTCTTATCAAGTTCCTTGTTTAATAAGTATCACCAGAACAGGACTGTGTTCCGTATTCCTCATGTATGTATATTGTATAAATACACGTAGGAAAATATTGAAGTGCCAAGACTTAAGATTGTCAGAATGTTTCCATTCTGAATTTCCTTTTTAAGGGGCTTACAGTTCAAAGACAGTGACTGTTCAGGCTAAAATTTTACATTTTTGTTACAGAACATATGGAAGATCTTTTTAATTGTTTGAGAAAATGGCTTATTTTCCAGGAGAAGAAACCACAAACAAACAAACAAACAAAAAACCACTCTAGAATTCATTTTCAGTGCAAGAAAAGGCTTTGGTGTATTGTTATGACTGTTTATTTAAATGCACAGAAGCAAAGAACTTTAGAGTTACAGCAGCTGTGGGAAACGTAAGTTGGTAATGTTTTACATACACTTCAGGGCATAAATTTCTTAGCATAAACAGCAATGCAAGCCACTACATATGTGCCAGCGTAGAGAGTAATGGATGCTGTGGGAACCATGTATGACTTTGAATTTCTGGACTTTAAATTCAGAACCCCAAGACTGCACTCACTCACAGCTGTTTTCCCACTGAATATGTAAGGTATAGAATGAATTACGGTCTGTTCTACAATACAAGGCCCTGATTCTGCATAAACTTAAGTGCTTACATAAATCCAAGCATCTAAGTAACCACACTGCCTGCTATAACTTCTTCATCATGTGGTTAACATGCATACACGTTTTTACCGGGCTTAGTTACTGGGCCTAGAAACAATGTAAACCGAGAAACGAAAATGAACATATTCTGCAAAGTGGAAGTTGGTGTGTTTTCAGAATCACCTGGCTTTGGATCTGACAGAGCCCCGTCAGCTCTAAGCAGAGCAGAATGGCCTAACATTTGGAGATTTTTGAAATTCTGGTGCACCCACGAGTTGCAACGCTGGTGTTTTGTGTGGAACTTGGTAAATGTGTCTTGAGCAGTGTGTGTTCTCAGGATAACTAGCTTAAGTAGCTCTGATAGTCACCTTTACATGCAAAACTGCGAGGCAAGAAGCGTGAGTCACTGGTCCGTGACATGGTGAAGGAAGAGGCACTGGATTATAGCGAGACAGCCATACAAGTCAGCTCATGTTTGGGTGGAAGGAGGGAAGATCCCATGGGATTAAAGGCTGTCTCTGTAGTCACCAGTAAACTCTGTTTGTCCTGCAAGGTGCAAAGATATAAGCTGTCTTCCCAGTGACTTTAAAAGGTACTGTACATTTTCGTGAAAGATGGTAGCCTTACCTCTTCCCCTCTGCCCTGCTTCTCAAAGCACATTTTCTGTCTCAAGGCCACTAGATTAAGATTCTTTCTGGTTTGTCAATTTGGCTTCGGCTTCCTGAACTTTCCATCTTGAGCAGCAGAGATCAAGGATTCTCTCTGACTGGATAGTTTTGCTTTTAGCTAATAGTTAATAACTGGCCAATAATCAAGTTAATTCACTTAATGCTGCCCATGAGTCTTTATGGTTTGTAGATTATCTAATGCTGATGTCCCTACTATTTATTATATGTGCAAAGTTGTTGGCCCTAGCCATAGTAGTTTGTAATAAAAGGTAATGGGGATTGTGTTTGTTACTCTCTCCTTAACCCACCATTCATCCCTTTGTTGCTCAGAGTGTGTATACTATAAAATAATTTGTGTCCACTTGATTAATTTTATTCTCTGTCAGGTCTACATGTTGTTGTGGTCACTTCTGACATGTTTTGTGTGCCAGTTTATAAATACACTGAATTGACTTCCATTTTCTTCTAATCCATCAAATCAGACTAACCAATAAGAAATAATTTCTCCTTTGTAAAACATGTATGGTCTGCGAACAAATCGGTATGTCTACTGTGACCTTTCTGCTGATGCTTACTTTGTTGTGAAACCTCTAAGAACACACCAGAGCAGCAAAATATAGGGAACTTGGGCTGG
>KL272982.1:13078-59225 GCA_000699545.1 Podiceps cristatus
CCTGTGACTGCATGTTGTGCTTTTTCTTACGTATCTGTTTTTGTGATTTAGCAAAGACCGAAAGAGATGGTATCAGAAAATCGGAAGTTGTTTTACGATTGGTATCAGTGGGTTAAGACTTCTTTCAGAAAATCGTGGAAAATCGTAAGGGGGGAGGCTTATTTACTCTTTTATTTTTAAAACTTTGGGGAACTACTTTCCAGTCTTTCTCTACCTTTAGAAGGGCTAAGTGTATTTTTGCACTCATTCAGAACCTGACAGCCTACATGACTCCGTTATAGCAGTTGTGAGAGACTGGACAACATCACCAAGTATTTTGAAATTCATGATACAAGTTTCATGTCAGTTCTTATAATGTCTAGATGCTTCCCCATTGTTTCCTGCTGTGACAGTTCATTATAATCTGTTTCTCCTGAATGATTGACAGTGGTTGACACATGGACTGCATATGTGTCTTTCCACTTGTGACTGCACCACAAATTGAAATTTCATGGATTTGTTCCTGAAAAAGCTTTCTTTTCAGCATGCTTCAAAAGGTACTGATCAAAATACTCATTAAAAACATGAGCTAAGTTAACATTAGCTGCCTGGGTACCTAAATTGTCACACCTAAGTTAGAGATTTACAGCTCAGATCACCTGACTGGGCAGCCCGAACCCAGTTTCCTGTATAGCAGCTAGCAAGAGGAAGACACGCTACCTAAATTCGGCGGACTATAGTTGGCAATCTGATTACCATTGGCCTATGACTACCGTTGGCCTATGATTACCAATAGCCGTTTTAGTGCACCAACAAATGGTAAGTATCAGAAGGAAGGCTATGCCTACTGGGAACAGCAGCAGTTTTTCTCTGCCTTCACAGCAGCCAAGACGGAGGGGCAAAGCTAGGAGAGAGATGCTTCATGCTCACCAGTCTAGCCAGAATTCTGGATGAGGTCTCCCCACCTCTATGTGGCCTCATCTCTTCTCCTGACACACCGGTGGTACTTCGGCCATGATCTAGCCTTCGGGGATTTAGGAGGAAGAAGCAATGGAGAGGAGCAATGAAGCTTGCTGTCTGTTTTATAGCGATTGTAACAGCTGTATGGCAATGTGCTCTTCTTTGGCAGCTGCCAGCAGCAATGCTATTAGTTGCCAAGACAATTGGCAGCAGATGGCTTTGTCCAATTGTGCCATGAAATTCATTTAAACTAAAAGGATGGAGTATTGTACTTGTAGATGATTCATTACAAGAAAATGAGACTCCTGGTACTCTAAGTAGTGAATTTGACAATTACAGCTGAGAATCCAAATATTATGTATCCCCTCCCCTCCATAGCCCACCACCATGACCATGCAAAAGTGAGAAAGGTTTGGTTGCTTTATGCAATGTTATCAAAGTAAGATTTTCTATATTTACTGGAGCTGCTAAGAGAACTTTTTAAAGTGGATTGCAGCTGAGGAAATTTTGGACCTGCACTTCTTGATGTGTTTTTTTGTCCAATTACTCATCCAAATCTTTATTTTGGCAGCTGGCCCCACCATTAAAACAATATAACATTGCAATATCTGAGTACAAGTATATGACATCTGTGATACCCTTTAAAATACGTATTTGCTGCAAAATAGCATATGCTTAATGTAGTCCCTCTTCCAGCTTTTCTTCTATACAGTAACCATAATTCTTGTATGAGTTTGAACTGCTGGCCATCACAGAACTTCTTGACAAAAAAACACTAAAAGAAGGACAATATAGAAGACATCCAATTTATGCTGTTTTAATGCCAACATGAGACTTACAGAGTCCAGTCTGTCTATACAGTTCATAGTTTTGCTTATAAAATAAGTTAATTTAACAAGAAATGCCAGAAAGCTGTGCTATTTTTCTTTTTCTAACGATCTTCCAGTCACCATTCACATGACTGCCTGAAGCCAGACAATCAGTATATACCCATGTTTTATCTCATATTTGCTTTTTTTTAAAAAAAAACAAAACAAACAAACAAACAAAAAAAACCCACAAAAAACCAAAACCTTCACAGGTTACCATGATTGTTAGCCAATCTCTTTTTATCTGAAGTGAAAAATTGTAGTCCTCACACTTCCAAATGAAAGCTTGATTTTTTTTTTTCTAAAAATTCAAAAAAATATTTTGTAAAATTTATAGTTTGAAGAGAAAAGGAAAATACATGATTTTGGGTATCTAATAATTTTTGTAAGTTCTTGGACTAAATGCTCTTAATACCAAAAGTAAATTTATTCTGTTTTGAAACATTTAGAAAGCTAAACCAGCTGAACAGTTTTGAATATCTTTTGAAATCATGTTAGAATTTAAATATTAACTTAAAAGCTTAATCTTGGCCATCCCATTTTGATAGTCTTGGAGACAATTTATTTTGACTAGGAATATGTTTTCAGTTGGACCCAAGTGATTTAGCAGCTAGAGAAATAGGCCTGCATGACAGGCTCAAAAGTATCTGAGAGGTTTAGGAAGATGAGCACAGCCTATTTGTTCTTATAACTATCGAATGCCTTCCTAAAAATCCCACTCCAACTCCCAAATTTTATATATATGTTAAATTGCTAGCAATTAATAGAGGCTATTTATAGAGTTGTAAAGGAAGGAAAGTGATAAAGGAATTGCAAAATACTGCAGTGATCTAACCAATGTCTTTTCTAAGAGCACTTCACCAGTATACAATCATTTGTATGTTATACTGGTAAAGCATTTGTAGCATGGAGGCAACTGTACCAGTAAAAAACCCTCTGTACCGATATAATAAGCTACTTCCCAACAATGAAATGTACTGCTGGTGAACATGAGGGTTTTTTCTGGTGTAATTGTATGTACTCACAGTGCTTCCACAAGGATAACAGTTCAGTCAGGGATTAAACATTTTCATACCCCATTTCATGGCTCAAGAAGTCTCCTTGGAAGCTTAGGTGTACTGCCTGAAAGCCTGAAAAGTCCCCTTAAAAATGATTTGGTTGTTAGTTTGTTACCAAAGTAACAGGGCTTTGAATATAATAGTTTAAAATCATTTGAGATTGATGGTTTTGGTTTATTATTATTATTATTTTTCTGAACTCTGCCGGAAAAAAAGATACTCTTAGGATCTCCTATTGTATTTGGACCTGGTATAGCAAATGGGGAATATTTTAATTTTAATTAATAGGATCTTACTTAAGAAGAAATTAATGAGCTGTTCTTCCAAAAATATTTTTGTTAGTATTCCATATCCACATTACACATCCACATAAAGATTTTTGATGTATACAGTTTTGTGAGGCTGCTTGGTATCTTCTCTCATATTTGACCTAACTGCTGCATGGTGGCTTTCAGTCAGTAGCACAAGAAGTTCTATTCCAATTCTGAAATTTCTGAGTACAGACAGCATCAGTCACTGTGTTCAACTGAGCAGCTTAAAACTAGGCTACATTTATCAAACTCATACTTAGCTGACAAATGCTTTGTTCTGATACCTGCACAAAGCCAAATGTCACTATGTAGGACAAGGCAGTACCTTCTCTCATTTGTTGAAATAGGAGAGTTCAAATTTCAATTTGGCATGATTTTAATTATCAGTATAATAAACATAAAGCAGAAGTCAACGACATCTCCAAATCCAAATTGTTGCAGTACAAAACAGAAATTAGAACTGGACCTGGTCAAACCCTTTAGTAGCAACTATTGACATACAGAGCATGTTCTAGGTTTGTGGGTTTTGTTCTCCTTTAAACATCCCTTGCATTTCCTGAGGCTTGTCTGTGTACAGAGCATTGGTGGGTACCTGGCTGTCAGAATGGATTTATAATTAGTCTTGGGACAGCATTTTCAAAAGAATATTAAGTCTCATATTCAAGAGCAAAGTTAGTCAGTTAGGACTTCCTTTTTAAAGTCATTTCAGCAATTTGAGTAAGGATAGATGCCTAAAGGTACACCTATCTGCATTGTAGACACCTGCTTTTCTTTGAAAATCTGCTCGGCTCAAGCCTCTCGGGCTCCTCAGTGACTACTTCTTTTAATGGAATGTCCTTCTAAATCATCAAAGGGATCTTTAATACCTGCCTTTTTCCAAAATGGTAGAAAGACATACCAAAAATCCAAAGAACATAATTTCATTGGAAAGTATCAATATAGGTGTGTTGTTTTAATTAAATAATACTCATCATCTTCATCACCTAAATGGAACCGATAATTATGGGTGCTTTTCTATCTCATTCTTCCATCCTCCAGTCTACTATGGAAATAGGAATGAGAAAGAGGGAAAAATGAAAACGTTTTTGATTGCTAGACTTTTCTTGACAGTTGGGGAATAAATTAATTTCAAATTAAGATAAAAAAATAGTTTTGGTAGAGCAAAAAAGAGTTCTCAGTCGACTGTCTTAATAATTTTGGCTTGCTAGATGAGTGATAGGATTCACCCTCATCTGAATTACAAAGGGAATTACCACTGCTTCTTTTACTGAAGTTAGTCATTTTCTATTTTCTTCAAAGAAAGTGCTGGTGGATATGTCGCTGCTTATGGAGAATTGCTCTTACGTCCATTGGTTTAGATTTATTTCTCATACCACTGAGTAAGTCAATATCACTAAAACTTTGGGTACTAGGAACTAGTTTACTAGTTCTCTAGGATTTTATAGTCCACTGAAACTAGGATAGGTGAATTTAGTAAGAGTAATATATGTGCTTTTTAGATTTCCCTAAAATTGAGTAGTCTTAAAAGAGTGTGCTCTCTTTTTCTTCAACAAATTAACCAAAAGTCTACCAGATACATTTTTCCGTAGTAAAATATAAATTAAGGTCAGCATGCTATGCTTGTCTTAAATTCAATAGGTATTTTTGACATCTTCACCTTAACAGCTCCATTTCTGGGGTTTCATTATGCTTTTTTTTCTGGTTCATGTATTCTCTATTCTAAATTGGCTTTGTGCCTCTCTCTTTTGTTATTTTCATTTTACAAAGCAATATATGAAATGTGACTTCAAGTTACTGATTTTCATGTTTCTTGGAGCAGTGCTTCACTGCTCTCTGCATACTCCATTGCCCTAATAGTTTAAACTCTTTTTCCTAAAGGCATATATAAGCCCATCATTGTACCCTGCCCTAGGTTCAAAATCCTCCATGCATTGGAATTCAGTCAGCAAGATACACTCGTCATGATTTATTGGTAGCTTTAATTGGTGTGGTAGGAGTGGTCAAAAAGGGAACAATTTGTAGCCTGCCCTTTAAGCTATCCATGTGGCATAGGACGAAAGTGTTCTTACACCACTTGACAGTGCCATTGCCTCACCTGTCCTGACCTGTGACAGTCATGAAAATATCATGGATCATTACTGTATTTTCGGTAATGTTGCAGCTGAACTGATAATCATAGAATCATAATCATTCCAGATGGGACTTTTTTTTCCCCTTGAATCCTTTAATAGACATGCACATAATGTGCATACACCAGTCCTGTATGTACCCTAACACCCCATATGTGACTGTAGTGGATCAATTCCCCAGAGATACACAGGTCTCCAGTAATCAATTTTTGTCAATTCTTTCATGATCCATTTTTAACTGAGATCACTGACTGTATAAGCCTTCAGAGGCCCTGCAAATTTTAGTCCCCTGTGCAGATGGCCTTTCCGTTTCCAGGTGAGACAACATTGCTCAGAATGAGAAATAAACGGTGGGAAATGATACTATTTGGGAAGCAGAACTCTGTCTCCCTTGCCACCATCTTTTTGTTGAACTTACCTGTCCACAAGGTTCTATGTGAGTTCTTTCTGGTCTTGTTTTATCACCAACTCATCTCATTAGCTTCTTTTTGATCTCCCCTAAAAATTCTTCAGTAACAAATCAAACCCCATGTGCTTCAGAATACAATTCAGACTTTGTATTTCAGAATGCAGGTGAAAACTTACTATTGTCAGCAATGATTTGTGGTTCCCAGTGGCATAAATTAACTTCAGTTCTTCTCATGGATCATATTTTCTAAGACTTCAGAGTGATGACTCTGCTGTGGCCATACTCTAACCCTTCCTTCTCTTTCCTGAGCTGCAGAAATTTGAGTCTTTTGAATATATCTGCTTTTGGTCCTGGTAAAGCCTTCGAGAGCAGCCCTGCTTCGGAAAGGTGTGTGCCACTGTTGTTGAAAGGATGTAACCGAAGGCGTAATTCCCGGAGGCTCTGGCCCAGCTGGTACAGGGAGTTCATACTCCCTGCCAGTGCTTCTGCTCTTTCTCCTAAGCAACTGCTCATTCCCACTGTTCCCTTCTTGCATAAGTTTGTAACCTTTGTGAGGCTGTGCTAAAACCAAGATTTAATGCAGACCGCCTTAAAAATAGCCTGTTCTTTATGGTGGTGGGGAAAAGAGCTTGGGGGCTTTTTAGGCACGTGTACCAGGGTACTGATGATTGTCAGGCCATCGCCTCTGCAGGCTGGAACCATTGTTAGTGTTTGCATCTCAGCTGCTAGTACATGCAGGAGTGCTTTTGGCTGTGTTTTGTCCTGTGCACTCGAGACAAATGAAGGCAGAAGTACTTCTGGTATTTCCTAACTTTTCAGTGCTTATACTTCAAATTCATATATTCTTTAAGCATGGTACTGTTAGGTATGGTATGGTGTAATTGGCATGTGTTCCTAAAGGCCCTTTCCCTCCCAGCACTTCTATCCCCAGTGTGGGAACAAGAGATGAATTTATTCTTAGGATTTAATTTCTTCTCTTTCTGGCCAGGGATTTTCCTGTAGCAGTAGCACAAGCTACATCCCTGTGCTCTAAACCAGTAGATGTTTCTTTTTGTTCAGCCATGCAGCACCAATTCTGAGCATTCCAGAACATAATGGTATTTTCCATTTCTTCTTCACCCACACATACTGTGAGAATTTGGGAATATATATCCTGTTTGAAGAGAAAAATGAACAGCCTGCAGAGCAGTAACAAATTACCCTGATTAGTTTTATCCGTAAGTGTGTGATTCTTGACAATAGAAGCTATGCAGAAATGAGTTTTGATAAGTAAGAGATTTGTTTTCACTAGGGTTTTTCACATTTCTCTCCTATAAGTAGGCTGTCATTAGTAGATTAAGAAATAATTTTTGGCTGCTTCGCCACTGCATTTAAAACTTGTAGCTGTTGGTCATGCCTGTAGCTCAATGCTAACTTGTTTAGATTTACTTCACCAAAGGAAAAGCAAATAGAGAAAGAAAAATAGAATTCTGGAATAAACTGAGTGTTAACAGCACCTCTGTGGTGTCTGCTTTACAGATTTTATGGTAAAAAGTATTTACTGTAATTGTTTTTTGCCATGGTGGGCATGAAACAGCCAGGATTAAGAAAGGAAACAAGTATTCCTGAGGTCACACAACAGCCTGAAAAAACGTCCCACCACAGATACAGGAACATTTGACCCGTAACTGTCTCAGAGTACATTTGGCGATCGCTAGTAATAACCCCTCCACAATACAAAAGTGACTTCCACCTTGTATAGACCGCTGTTTAACTGGGAATTGTGCCCACTTGAGCATGCACTGACTTTTGCACAATGTCCTAGAATATTTAAAAGTGAAGGCTCAAGCTGTTACGTTTTAGGCTGAATTTATAGATGAATTTCTATCTACTTTAGAGAATCCTCACCTATATTAGATGCTTTATATCTTGAATACTTCTGTCACTTCATCCCCTACTTAATTACTTTCATTCTTCCCTAATTGAGTTTAGGGTAATAACTTTGATAACGCAGACACCATCTGGCATGGGAATATAGATTTCATAAGAAGAAAGCAGCAGAATTACACTTGAAGTTCAGCTGTGTTTTTTTCCTCTCTCTTCTTAAGGGAAGTAGTCAAAACCAGGCATGAAAATATTGTCATTTCACTATTTTCAAAGAAACGCGCACCCTACCAAATCCAGTGATGTATAGCTACAGACTGTATCTTAGAATTCCTCACATATACTCACTCTGTTAAATAAAATAAATAATAACATAGTTGTAGCTATGTGATTGAGGCTTGAAATGAGGCTTATTTTCACTTCTCTTGTGTGCAGCTGATAAAAGGCAGTTGGTTAGATTAGATATACCTGGGCTGCTCGAGGCTGAGTTTGGAAGGCGTAAATTGCTGAAAATTCATTACATAAGCATTTTACACCGGTTAATCCATAGAGCAGGATCAGCATCAGCCTATTATGAGGGATTACAGTCTGCACAGCCACACAGAGGATCAATATAGAATTTGCAGAAATTTCAAAATGAAGAAGGGAATTGGGGAATGCTGGGCTCTGAAATTAAGGTATTAAGGATCATCAGGACCCGATTAAGAACCAGATGCAAAAATTCTGGAACAAGAGAAGCATAAAAAGGGGGAAAAACTCAAAAAGGGAAAAGGCACAGCTGTGAAATTAAATACATAGTAATTGATACCTAACAGATTTGGAGGCTTATATTCTCGGCAGAGTTAAACTTCTGCTTTCTAAGTGCCTTAGTGTGATAGAGTGGAATTGATACCACTTTACTTTTATCTGTTCATTTTTTTCCTGGGATCTAGACATCTTTTGAATGCCCAGTATGGAGAAGGAGAAAACCCTATTATGTGTACTGTGCCGATATCTGTGAAAATAACACGTTTTTCAGTATAAAACTTTGCCTGCAGAGGCCTCTCAAAGATAATTCCAACAAAAATAAAAAAGCAATAATTGAAATGATTGATGATACATACATGTTAGTTTTGTGTATTTATTTAGCTGGTATAATACTTTTGTCTTGAAAATTTTGCTGAAGATTACCACAGGATATTTAGTTCTCCTTTAAATGCCTGGCAACACTTAGGATTGTCTTAGTAAGTGCTCTTCGGGCTGAATTGATGGCTGCACCATAGCTATCGCAAGCATGTTGCAAGTGCTGGACCTTTCATTTACCCACCCTTGCTGACATGTCTGCTGTTACAGAATGTACCCTGCATAGTAAAGCACAAGTCATTTGAACAGTCATAATAAAAAACAGGCATTGGTAGTTCAAAGTGTTCGAGAGTCATAATTCACTATATCTAAAATTGTAAGTTTTTAAGAGCTTCGTCTCCTGATTTTTTTCATCGTGACAGGTCATGGGTTTTTTCAGCCCTCTCCTTCAGAGATGAAAATGAGATCTTACTGCAAAGGAAACAAACAAGCAAAAAGCACTGATATTTTCTCATGCAACTCCAAGATCTGATTTTACAATAAATCTAAAATATTGCAAGACTTTAAATACAATTTTAAGAACTGGAAATACGGAACACAGGCAGCAAATTCTTTGCTCACTCTTACATCTTGTGTGCTTCTTAATGTTCCAAGTTGGAACGAGATTTAATGACTGTCACATAATTGAGTAGAGTAGACCTATGTGGTCTTTAGGCAAGTCTGGAATTTTACTTTCCCTGTTGATTGGATTCGGTCAGATTATTCAGGAAACAATAGAAAAGTATTGTCTGACGGAAGAAAGAAAAGTATTGTCTGATGGAATTTACAATAAATATTTGTGCTCATCAAGTAAGAAACTAAATTGTTTCCTTAGAAGGTGATAGTTTAAGATACTAGTATGAATTTTAAATACATACCTGGTGAAGTGCCAGTTCTCAAAAGAGAAAGGACTGTCTCTCAAAAAATAAGAAATCACATGCAAATGTCCTGTTTTAGTGGAATTTTACCATAAGGGACAAAATACTTTTATATAATGATAAAAATGTAGGATTTTCTTCAGAGGAGCACCTGAAGTCAGAGCTGGTATAACTCAATATCTGTACTATTTTAGAATAATTTAGAAGCAAGAAGGCCATGTTTTCTTATTTGTTGTAAGGGTATGTATTGTAGCAGCCTGTTCTCAGAGGGTGAAGAAGGGTGAAGTAAGCAATGTCCTTCTAACATTCACTTCTCAACCTTATGTCAGTTCTTAACAGCTGATTCTTGTGTCTACTTTAGTTCAAATTGATCCAGAGTATGTAACTAAAAATTATGATTAAGATCCTTCCCTTTTCTTAGCACAAGATGGGAGTAGATGGGAAGGGAAGCTACTTTTTTTTTTATTCGGTTTTGGATTTTGTTGGTTTGGTTTTGGGGGCTTGCGGCGGGTGTTTTTTGTTTGTGGGGGGGGGTTTGTTTGTTTTTTACTTCTGTTTTCATTTTTTTTTTTTTTTTTTTTACTTCTGCTGATGCTATTTTTCTTCTTTAGCTTGACCTTTAAAGGACTTTTACAGTTGCAGCATTTTTTTTTATGTAGCTGACCTATTGTTTTTTATCATGTCTGGTCGTTCTTTAGGCATAATGTGTGTTGATTTTGGGTTTTTTAATATGAAACAGTTTGGTCAAGTCTCCATCTCTTCCACTTAAGACTTTAAGATAACAAAAGATATTTCAAATGTTAAGAATGAATAAAGCTATAATTACACTAACAAAGGAAGATGGATAGATATTTTAATGAAAGTCTATCAACAGAAATAAGGGGCAGTTGGAAGACTAATTGACCACTACACACAACCCATATACTTCTAAACACAATACAAGAATTTTTGTAAATGCCTCCACCTTCATCTTCCCTTTACACCAGCTCAAAACTTGTCATAGACATCAATTAGTTCATAGTATATGTCACTGTAGAAAGCCTATGGCCATCAGCCCTGATCACAGGCTACCTACCAAAAGCATCATTAAAAATGCCACACTGTAGTATTTAATTTGTATTAAAGAGTTCTCTCACAGTACATTCTACTTTTGTGAGATAATGAAAACTTAGAAAACAAGCGATCATCTTGAGGGAAAAAAAAAAAAAAAAAGATAGAGTATTTATTTAAATGCATGCAGATCCCATGAACACCGAGCACTGCTGCCCTGATTAAGCAACTTTATTTTAGAATAATATGTCAGCATGTCAATGAGCCTTAACCTCAGGGTTGTCTTACACAAGAATAGGTATATTTTTTAGGATCCTTATTTAGGATCCTAAACATACATTAAGATGTTTCTGTACACTGAAGCAGAAACATGAATTAGTCTCAAAGATATACCTCATTTATTACAAGACAAAATCTTAGTAGGCAGAATATCTAAATCTTGCTGTCAGTTGATGATATTTAATCTTAATAAACTTGTGGCTGCTCAAAAATGAACACTTTGATTTGCTTGCTGCACAGGAAGCTCTGCAGGTTTGTGATGGGGCACAGGGGATATGGCCCACATTCTGACCTACCACAGTACAGCACTGTGTACATTTATGGTACAACATAAAAATGACTAGCAACACCATGCTGTATGCATGCAGAATATCATGAAATACTAGACCTATGCTTGTTTTCATCAAAGTCACGGAGTTTTGCCTTTGACTCACTTGAAATAGGATTATGTTTCTGATACTCTGTCTTCGCTTTAGTAACAGAACAAGAATATCAGAAAGAAGAATAATATCCTCATGTTTTATAGGAAACCTAGGTCACTGATTGCAATGAAATCTGTATCTACCTGATATGATATCTCTGATATAAAATCACTTCTGTTCATATTTATTACATCTCTGTAGAAGGTGCATCTCTAATATATTGAAGCTAAATATTTTTTTTTAAAAAAAGTAAATGTTAAGTAAGGTAATGCAAAGCAGAGGGTCCATGTTACATGTCAATGGAGTTTGGTCACCTGGGGTGGGTGACCCTGGCTGGAGGCCAGGTGCCCACCAAAGCTGCTCTGTCACTCCCCTCCTCAGCTGGGCAGGGGAGAGAGAATATAACAAAAGGGTTGCGGGTCGAGATAAGGACAGGGAGATCATTCAGCAGTTACCGTCACAGGCAAAACAAACTTGACTTGGGGAAAAATTAATTTAATTTAATCTAAAAATAGGTTGTAGTCCTAGAGTAGGTATCTGGTCACACTGAAGCTAATTCTGAAACCATGGGTGATTTCCATGGGATTTCATGAGAATTAAGAGTATATTTTCTAGTTTGTTTCTTTGTTTGAATTCCATTACCACCTTTTGTGTATATTATGGGATTTGGGGATTTTAAGTATTATTTTATCAAGCACAATATATTGGCCAGCTGTGGCTTTCTAATTGGAAAATGTGAGGAAATAAGAAAATGTGAAAATCTGTTTAGGATTCCACTGAACTGTATGGACAACTCATTGCTGTTTAATGTAATTGTAACTTTTGCAAATAATGTGACTACTTGCCTTTAGCTAATTTGTGAACTGTTGTTCAAGATTTTTTTTTTTTAATATTATGACTTATTTTTATACCTACTATTTTAAAATCCTGTGTGTTTCATTTCTGATGTCATAGCCATTACATATAACCTACCATCTGCATAACTGCTGTGATTGGTTTTTCTCAGCAAAATGTGTTAGAAATTTTGCTGTGTGTATAATACATGATGATCTGCTATGACATTTTTTCTTCATAAGGAGGACAGGAAACTAAGTCATGAGTTACTTTATCTCTTGTCATAAGTGAAGATAAATGTCATAACAGTGATCAGCCTTCACGTGTTCTGAATGTGCAGTTATTTGCATTTTCCCCTCACTTCTTCAGGACTGAAGTGGCTGAAGTGACAGGTGCAGCAAGTGAAAAGTGCTGAGAATGTGTGGGGAAAATAGAAGACTCAATACTGAAGGATATTAATAAAGTTATACATAGCTATGTCATCACTGAAATAACACTGAAGTTATTTCATAACATCATATTAAACTAGAAATATAAACTTGCAATATTTCTGTCTGCCTGTGCAGTCTTCAGGTAAATTTAGAAAGAAGAGAAATCATTGTTTTGAAAATTTGTTCTCTGATGCTTGCCCTTACATATACATGCTCATATCTGTTGTTATTGGCTAGAGCTTTGTAAGATACGGTGGTCCTTATAGATCTGGTTCCTGCTAAGGAAGAAATGGTATGGTTCAGAATTTGGATTTTTTTTTTTTAATTTACTTACTTATCCTTAAACAATCCTTGATGGTCGGTCAGTCAGTATTCAGACAATCTCCTTTTCTAGCAGCCTCAATCACAATACCAGCGCATGGTTCTCTGATGGTGTCTCTGTACCAAGGGAGATTAAGGGATATAACAAGCTTTCCAGCAGGTTTCAGCAGCACTAACCAGCCTGAACTGCAGCATTTCTTTAGATGTGTTGAAAATCAACTTTCGAGATTGTGTGTAATAGTGCTACCTCGTGACTTCTAGCAATACACATAAATTTTACTATAGCTAAATTTTAAACTATCACTTAAAAGCCTAAATGCTGTCTTTCAGAGAGGCTGACCTTCTGCGTTCTCTTAGACCTCCTCTTTTCCACCCATCTCCCATGTTCAAGTAAACCCAAACTCAGTCACCTTTTGCTTTACTATTTGTTGGTGTCTGAAAAAAACCCAAACATTTGGGTCTGTTAATAGTAAGCTTGTGACAGACTCTTAAACCCAAGTGGTACAGTAGCTATATGGGGGCACGTAGTTGTGTTGGGAAGATCATTATGGATGCCCTAATTCTTTTCCCTCTTTCCTTACCCCTAAAGCAAATGTGCCTATGAACTCCTCTGGTATTAAGCAGATCTGGGTATGCCTTTTCTGTCATATAATTATGAAAACATGGAGAATTGCACATATAAATGTAATTACACATTGTGTGTGTTTATCTGTATTCTTGATGCTACCGTTATCCAGAGGGGCATGGCTGTGACTGCTGACCAAGAAACACATTCAGGAAATGAAGTTCTGATCTGGAGAAAGTGAGATGAGAAAAGGCTGAACAGCTGACCACATAATGATACTCAATATTCCTTTGGAGGAGGAGGCCACATGTGGAGGTCACTAGGAATTAATGGGCTGAATCTGTCCACTGGAGTTTCTGCATGTCTTTTAAGGTGACCAGGTTATCACAGAGCAGCTGTTACACATTTTTCAGGATGTAAGGAAGCTTAGGTAAATGATTCAAAGAATATGCAAAACTCCGCTTTGTACTGTTCTTATTGAAGATATTCTGGTTGAAATGAACGGTTGCATTTTTCTTGTTATGCAGGGTTAGGACTGTTTTTTGCTCTAGCTTGTAGCTATCAGTGTGTGTTAAGTGCATTTCTTCTGAATGGTTGGCCTGATGAGGGTAAGGAAGGATATGCAAAGCAGACTCTCTCGCCCAGGTTCCCCAAATCCGAGTGCTGTACAATCAGGAAATGCATTATAGCATCCATTGTTGCTTCAGCAGGGAACGCGTGCTTTACATATGCAAATACTGCTCAGAAGTTTAACTTAATAATTATCAGCTGGAGTCTCTATTGATGAGCAGCTGAGGCTAATCATCAGCAACAGAATCTAAATTAACTACTACCAGGCCTTGATTGAGTATACTTCTCTCATGCTTGTGGTTACTGTGGCAATTGTTGAAACCTATAGGTATTTTTATAATCTTTTCTAAGCTTATAGTTATCTATTTCTTATATTTAAGAGAGAGTACACTCTTAAAAAACCCTGTAAAATGCTGTATTTTAGACTTCTTCCCTTCCTATCTCTTCCACGGTGTTTTACTGAGCAGGAGCCAACGTTGAAGAATTTGTGTTTTACATCCCACTGCCATGAATGATAGTCACAGTACTGTGTACAGCTGCAGGGATACATTTGGGCATATGCTTTACCTTAGAGAGCTGTAGTAGCTGCCTGCTGTTGATTATGTATTATGCTATATCAGGGCCTCAGAAGTTACCTTAACACCAAGCTCACACCTGAAAATAGAGAAAGCTCTGGGTATAAGATATCCAAATGGTTAATGAAAAAAGGCATGCAGCTCCTCCATAGGAATCTTCAGATTAACAGATCCCATTGTCTTCCCTCCCACTCCTACTGTACACCAGGGAAATTCAGCTGGCTACAAATACTTACCCTGCAGATATCATTCATATGCCTTTTCTTAAGTGTGCTTTATTATTCACGTCACACTCCTACAGTCCCTCCACAGCTTGCCTTCTAATTATTCCCTGCTTGCCCATTCCTATGAATATCCAGTAGCATTCACCCACATTCTGCCATTTAAGGCAGTTAGTAGTCCATCCTACTATGAATTGGATTTCTCATTTTCCAGGAGGTGCCACAATTTATTTAAATTCATCCAGATTGTAACTCTGAAGATTTATAATTGAGTTGCAGAATGTTTCAGCTTCAGGGCATAGACACCCACTAGACAGTGGTTTGTCTCTGCCCCATAGTGGAGGTGGTAGAGGGGAACACTTCAGGGCAGAGGCAATCAACCCAGCTCCACTGACCGCTCAAACCGAGTTGGATGCTTTGCACTGCAGGAGGGAAGAAGTGTTGTCTGACCCTTTGGGTCACCTAAGCTGTGGGAATGGCGACCTCTAACTGAATGGTGATAATGTCTGCAACTGATCTAAAAGGGGTCATTTATTTGTGCCCCCAAGTCACCTCTGCTAATTGTGATGTGGTTGTTTATGACAAAAAGTCATTGCTAAGTGATGGCTGGTCATTGGCTCTGCAGAGAAGTGCTTCTGCCAAAAATACTATAGGCAGCACCTCTGAGCCTGGGTAGGGTGGTCAAGGACAGAAGGGGCATTGACCCTCTTCTCCTGTTGTGGGATTCGCTGCAGTACACTGGCAGAGCATTGTTGTAGGAGCTTTCCCTGCAATACCCATTTGATGTCTGAACATTTGAGTCTTCCGAGCTGACACATTGGCAGTCATTACCTGCATGCAAAGCTTTTGAAAAGAAAGAGAATATCCCTCTAGCTTTGTGGAAAAGAGCTTCCTTTTCTCCACTTTCTACCCCCCCCTTCCCCAACTGCTACAGAAGTGGTTTGCCAAAAATTCAGCATCTTTACAGGAATGGGGCTTGGAGAAAATAACAATTCATCAAGAGCACAGATGGCTTATTTAGAATCTAATAGGTATTAAAACATTATTTTCCCCAAGCTTTACTCCTGATATTGATAAGGTATTATCTTTGCCAAGTTCCCTTCTTGATAACATGTTATCTTTGTCAAGCCAAATCCCTGATAAAAATCTTATTTTCACTCTGCGCTTACTCTGATAAGACATTATTTTCTTATGTCTCTACTCCCAATGGAAAAGGGGGAGACATTATTTTTACTCCTTTTCTTGGAGAGGCGTGAATTTTGCTAAGGCAATGCAAAGCAAAAGAAGAATGAGAAGACTACAGAGGAAAGGAAAAAAAAAAAAGTCATTGTATTCTAGACAAGGAAATGAGCAAATCATTTTAGGACTTGCAGGCTCCTGTCTTAAATTTACTAATAACCTAACATTCATAACATTATCTAATAAGCTAATATTTCAGTTGAAAAAACCAAACTATTAAGAAGAGCCACATCCATTTCAGGAAAGATGTATGATATGATTAGATTTTCTTTCCCTCTTTCTTCCTGAATTCTGTTGCTACATGCTTTTTCTTTACCTGGAGTCTTTTACTGTTTATCATCCCTATTATCCCTGTTAGAAGTACCAGAATTACATTCACTCAGCCAGCACATAATCAGCTCTCTGCAGCTATGCAACATGATGCCACCATTGACGGTACAATTACTAACTTTTTCCGGGTCATAACCCCTTCCTTATTTTGTGTGCAGAGCAAATGCAGCAATGCGGTGAGTAGTTCTTGGACCACTCCGTTTAATTAATTAAAGAGACTGGAAGGTGTGTCATGTACAAGGCAAGGGAGCGTAGAAAGAAAAGGGACAGCTTTGTAGTTTATGAAGTCAAATCTGCCCTGGAAAATTGTTTCTGCCTCTACCACTGAGTTCATTACATGATGTTCATCAAACAAAGCTATTAGAAGTGACTGCTAACTTTTTTTTTTTTACCCATTTTCTGAGTTTCCAGCTTGCAGACTCTTGTATTACAGAAATGTTAAGTGTATACTGTTGCATATGCAGGTGATGATGTCTGTCCTCTGAAAAAATGAAATGAAGAAAGGGTGCTTATTTGTTGAAAAACTACATCAGGACCATCTCAATCATGCATCCAAACCTGGTATTTTCTTTTGGCACTGATGACTCCAAACTTCTCTGCACTGCCTGTAAAGAGGGACTGATACTACCACCTTTCCTGCAAATAACTTCCAAAAATAAATCAGTGATCCCTCTGCCACATTTAAATAGTATAGTGATGAGCATCATAGGCCAATGAGGGAATAAGTAGGTCTTTTTTCAGAGCAGGGTATGTGTGGTCACAAGCTGAATGATGAGCTGAAACAAGCTACTGAACAGCTGTGAGCACCATCCATCTTCTGCATGCAGTGATGCCAAGGTTCTTTGGAAATAAAGTGGTCATCATGCAATTAACGATCCTGTCATCAAGCACAAGGGAACGCCATTCTCACATTTCCAAAGTTCTGAGTGTTTCACTTTGGTAGTGGGTTGACCCTGGCTGGAGGCCAGGTGCCCACCACAGCTGTTCTATCACTCCCCTCCTCAGCTGGGCAGGGGAGAGAAAATATAATGAAAGTCATGGGTCGAGATGAGGACAGGGAGATCACTCAGCAGTTACCGTCACAGGCAAACTAGACTTGGCTTGGGGAAAAAAATAATTTCTTTTCAGTCATATCAGAATAAAGTAATGAGAAATAAAACCAAATGTTAAAACACCTTCCCCTTACCACTCCTTTCTTCCTGGGCTTAAGCCATCCCTCTAGCCCCTCTGCTACTAAAACCTTGCCACACAAACCCAATACATTTCGCAGACCTGATCGGTGGGTGTAGGGTTTTTGTGTATGACACAATGGCACATTTAATTTCTAAATCCACTGATTGTAGAGGGCTGTGTTGTTCAAGGCAAGGTCAGTGGGAGGGCATCTCCCCATATACGAGCAGCAGGCAATAATGTGATGCTTTAAGTAAGGCTAACCTGCAGTGGAATTGAATGGTTCCGGTTTGGGTCCAATAAAACATGTTAGCACGTGCTTAAGTACAGTTAACAGCAGTGGAAGTGAACAGAGACTTAGCACTTACAGGACAGGCTGAAGTGCCTAAGTGCAATTACTATTGCCTAAGTTGAAGGCTGATGGTTGTTTGGTGTCTCGTGTGGAAACAGTCTCTTGTTACCGATGAACATATAATTTGTCACCTATGTTGTCTGTGCCAAGTCCTGAGAAGTGTTTGTGCTTTATATTGATGGGAGCAGCTTTTCCATCAGAGCTGAGGAAGCTTGTTTGGGCAGTATGGAAAGGCTTGGTTGTCATTTCCTGTACTGTCTGTCTAGTGGACATCAGTCTTCAGTGTTCTTACTGCGACATCTTTCAATGGCACAACTTTTTACCACTGCAACTTGGAAGCATAAACTCATAATTGCCTCAAGTTACATTAGAATGAAGAAATTCTGTGTTCACAGATCTGGAGTAAATTGCTTAGACTATATTCCACTATTAAGATGGTTATTTGGGCAAGGTTTTCTACTTCCAGCTGAGATCACATTGCAGTGATTCACAAAAAGGCATCGGAGAAAAAAATGCTTTGGTGAGTGTGAGAATAGGCACTTTGGGATGCCTTCGCACCTACTAGTGGAGGCGTATATCTTAAAGTACCAAACTGTTAACATAAAGGACTTCATTCATAGCTACCCATATAACCAATACCTACTAGAGCACCCAGCTGAGCAGAAGTGCATAGAGTACTAAGGTGTTAGATGATTAAAGCTGAGCTAGAGCTCCAACAGAAAAGGGATAGTTTATCTGCTTACACAGAGCTTTTATGTCTCCGTAGTCCTGACTGCAGTCATCTTATTTTTCTTTTCCTTTAGGGTCCGTGGAGTTCTCTACAATGGTCTTTATGGGGAAAAAATAATTGTGGAATGAACTTCAAATGATTTTGCTCGTGGCCTTAACAGGGGGAAATTCATGAGGGTGGTTGCCTGCTATCCCAGTTCTTTTTGCAGAATGTTGGCTTTTGGTTAAAATTGTTATACTGCTAGTCCTCAAAGGGTTCACTCATGATGTGAATTTTCAAATGTGAGCAAACATGAAATGGAGGAGTGGTGTTTTCTTGTATCTATAGTCAGACAGACTGAAACTTTATCTGTGAGCAGCATAACTTCCTCTTATCTCAGAGGCAGCCTAGAGTTCACTGTCATCAGTTAATTCATTATAAAGGCATTATACACTATTAGGCAGAGGATGAATAATAGCTAAAACACATAGAAACCTCTAGACCTTGTAAAGATGCCAAAAAACGAGTGGTTTGCACTTAAGATAGCAAAAACAAATGTAAAAAAATAAGGAAAAAAAATCCCATAACATGCTGCATAAATTTGCCTGCCTCAGTTAGTTCCTAACAAATTTTAAGTGTTTGAGTTCATATAGGGGTTGTCTGAGAAACTCAGGATCCCTGCTTCTGCACTTGTCTTCTCCTCTGAATTGGTGAATTTTCCTTTCCTATACTCTGCTTCTTTCTCCCTTTTCTAGCCCTGCATTAATCTTTGGCTAAACTTTGTTTTGTTTTCTCTGTGGCTCTTTCCCCAGAAACCTTTCAGTGCTGCTGGGTTCTTTTCAGGACTATCACCTCTCCAAGTCTGATACCTACAAAACTAGGACCTTGATGTTAATGCTTCTTCTTTATCTTTTGTATGTAAGAAAATTCCCCTGCATCAGTCCCCCTTCTTTCAAATAAACTATGCTAGATTGCTTTCTGTAGGCTTTATTTCTTCTAGTGTTTTAAGGTGCTCTGCTTAAGTAAGGTTTAATGAAATCTCTTCCCTTAAATGCAGGTCACTCCACATATGCACAAGCATTCATTAAACCGTAGAATTCATAACTTATAATAATAAGTTATTTCTGAATTGTTGGACCTACTGTGATGATAAGTGATTGCTGTCAACCATGAAATAATTATTCAGGTTTGTGTTTGGGTTTTATTTTGTGGACAGTGGAATTTTTTAAGTTTAAAAATTAAAAAAATAAAAATTTTCTTTGGTACAGTTGTATTAGCACAGAAAGTCTGAAGTAAAAGGTTTGACATAGGTAGAAAAAAAATATTAAATCTCATACTGCCAAGGCCCAAAATAGAGCAATAACCCCGAATGAAGAATAAAAAATAATGGCTTTATTATCATTTATTGCACCATTCAGAAGTGTACTACTTGCTTCAGAGCACAGCAATGTTCCTTGCAGTGTTCCCTGGGAGATCTTTTGTCCCAAAGTCACACAGACCTCGTTATGTGTTATTTTATTTTGATTTAGATTAGATAAAAAGTGCCTAGACATCAGCTCAGAGCACTCTGCCAGTTACTTAAAAGTATAAAACTCAAGTGCAGGGCAATCAGTTTAACTCCTCTACCAAGCCACAGACACAATCAAATATCATTACATTAGTCCACTTACTCCTCCTTCAAAAATGTCATGAAACATGCAGTCCTTGCATTGCCTTGAAAACTGATAGGAAGAGGTATAGGTTAGCATGTGTTGGGGTTTACTTATGAGTGCCCAAGAGGCATTTTGCCATGTCTGTATGTTCAGTGAAGTAAAAATATCTTCACATGTCCAGTCAGGTAATAAGACTAAGTCAAATAGTACCTTGCTACCAGTCTTGCCGACCTCAGATGTGCAACAATTACAAGCTAGACCGTCTCAACATTTATGACAAAAAATATTTGATTTCTGAGTCTTAAGAACAAACTCTGTTCACTTTTGGTTTTATACTTTTATTTCACATGGATCCTGGAGTTGTCACCTTGTCATTTGCAGCAGGGAGTTAAGGTATTATGAATATACTAAATACATCAAGATACACCTAAGAATAATCAGCAATGTTAGTAACTAAACATGACTTGTCCAGCTGTATGAACCCTGAGGAGATTATCGCAAAAAACGTGTTGGAGTCAGAACTTTGTAACAAAACATGGATAATTTTTACAGTAAATCAATGCATTTCAACTAGTTATATATTTCAGATCAAGAAGCTAGCTGGTTATTTAATTCCTGACGTGATTTCCTTACTGCCTTTTACATGCTAGCAGAAATATGTACTACTGAGAAGACCATAGTGGAGTTTGCTGGCATTTAAAGCTAAGACTACATAAACACTGAGCTGGTCTCATTAGTTGCTGCAACTTCCAGTCTGAGGCAGTGAGGTGATATTTTCTTTCAGTCTTTTTCTCAGAATATACTGTTTCTTCTGAATATCGTGTAGAAACTGTTCAACTGTTCTCATGAATATAGCTACAATTGTTCAGATGTACAAAATGCTACCTTTTTTCTTATTTTTTTATTTTGGCAAAGCAACATTTATGACCCGTTGATATACGTCCATAGAAGAGGTAAAGAGATGTCTAAATTTTTTCCATATCTTGAAATTTTGATAAATGTTGTTCTGAGATTTACATCCCTATCTTGCTACCTTTTCTGGTAATTATTTGGGAAGGTAGCAGAATCCAATGACAAGAGTAAGAAGAGGTAAGGAACAGCTGTGTCATACTAGATATTCACCAAGTAGGGAGTTATAATTCCCAATGAAGACTTTGGCTAGATTTGCATTGTAATTATATGTCTGATGTTAACATAGGTAGTTGTTGTGTGGGTGAGTAGGGGTGCTGTTTTTCTTTTTATCTGAGAGTGTCTACACAATACACTCTTGCTGTCCAGTAATAGGAATGCAATGTAATTGCATCTATATGAGTTTTAGTCTTCCTAGCTTGGGTAACAGCAGCTGAGAAATACCACAGTTTCAGTTCCATGCCTTCCAAGCTGGATGGAGAAAGATAACTCAGTATTTTATTGCACTTCTAATTGTAGCATGGTTCTGTCCTTAATATTGACATTTCTCTATTGTTGCATCCATGATTTTCAGGCTTTTCAAATCTGTCATTTAATTTTTAATAACTATCTTCTTGAGCATTCAAGTTCCAAAATATCAGTGGCCAAACTTAAGTCTTGGGACATTTTTTAAGCTCAGAATTATCCATAAGCTTTGCTAATAGTAAAAATAATAGATTACAAATTTTTTTTGCAGGAGAAAGTCTGCAAGCAAATGCAAGACATTCTATCCAAATTGTTTATTAAAAGCAAAATAGCTATTTATGTAGCTAAGAGGACTTGCGTATACCTGTATAACTCATCAATGGAAATTAGGATTGAAGTTTTGATTTCTGTAGCTGTTTTTTCATGAACTCTATTTAGAGGACTACTCACCATTCCTGTAAATATGAAACAATGGAAGAGAACGAGTAATGAGCAGGTCTATATAGCAGGGAGATAGTTTTGAGTCAGAGGGTGAGGAATGTACTTAAGGAAGACTGCTAAACAATAACTGCATGATTTCCATTTTCTAAACCACTCAAGCTGGTGTTTATTTGATAAAGCCAAAGGGACTCTCTGCATTGGAAAAAAAGTTAAGTGGCAAGCATTTTTTTAATACATGCAGGTAGAAAGTTATTTTATAGAGATACCTTGGTATAAATTACTCATGTATCTTCACTGTAAAGGAATGTCTTGCTAATTATGACACTGTGGATAACTCTTACCATCTTTTGCTTTGTTTCAGTTTGATTTCAATTGAACATTTCTGAACAGTAGTTTAGTTTGAGGTATTTTACCACCTTTCAAGCATTTGTACTCTGTGTGTGTGTGTATATATATATAGCTTTATTAAAGATATGTGAAAACGTGTCTACTTTGAAAACACATCAGCTGCGCCCCTATTTGCTCCTTAAAAGTTGGTATCAATACTGTACTGGGAAGTGGTGGTAGAATGTGTTGCAGTTGTTGTCTTTGGTTGTGGACCTTAATTGCACATTAATTTATCTTTTTTTATATACTTTATAGCTAGCACATTTTTAATTGCTCTTTTGAACAAAGAAGATACCTTTGGAAAATGTGAAAATGAAGTGTTTTATATTTCTGGAATGTAACTTTTCAGTTAAAGGTGTTGAATTGAACTATTTTGCTTTTTTCAAAATTCCCTATTTGTCTTTTTCAGCCAAAATACTTTCCAGAATTTGACCCACATGTGTGTTGAATGTTTCTGTCCTTCTGAACCTCAGCAAGCACATAATACTGTGTTGCTGAATAAAAACCATCTGCTTCTCTCATGTGAATCAGCTGGGGCTACTGTTTGGCACTAAATGGTAACAAAAATGCTGTAGCTTGACTGTGGAGGAAATGGGGAATAGAAGAATTATTTTGTCTTGCATACATTTCTAAAATATATTTAACTATATATTAATTGTCTTTGAATTAAATCCTTCTGTTCTTGACTGTCTTCCCAGATTAGAGAATGGCGGGCAGCCCTATCTAGAACAAAAGAAACACATGCTTATCTTTTAGTGTGGTTTGAAAATTAGTAGGACCTGTAGCTCATAGAACTTCAGCATTTGCCCAAGTTTACCATGCACTTAAGCATTGCCTTGAAGTGCCAAGTCTGCGTAAAACGTGGCTGTATTTGGAATACAACCCTGCCTCACGATGCTGACATTAAAGGAAAATGCAACTTCAAGTATATTCTGACAGAAGTGTTTTGTTTCCTTCTCTTGCAGATGGGAAGCCAGTGTCACTGTCTCCACTTGAATCCCAGCCCCACAGTCCTCGGTACACAGCATCGAGCCAGCGGGAGCGTGAGAGCTTGGAAGTCCGCATGCGGGAGGTGGAGGAGGAAAACCGCGTGCTTCGTAAGCAGCTCAGCCTGGCGCAGAGTCGCAGCCCTTCGCACCACCGTGGCAATCACTCCAAAACCTACTCCATGGAAGAGGGGACGGGGGACAGTGAGAGCCTGCGGGCTGGCATTGTGGCAGGGAACAGTTCCGAGTGTGGGCAGCAACCAGCAGTGGAAAAATGTGAGGTAAATAAACAAAAGGAACCTGCCAGAAAACAAAGCTTGATAGATTTGATCCTTTAAGGACATTGCAGATCCCTATCTCCTTCCCCTTGAAACTTTCTGCTCAGAAACCAGCCTCTTAAAGGACTACTGGGCACAACTTTTTAGATAATTTTTAATTATTCTTTTTTTAAAAAAAAATTTAAAACATTTAATTATCTGAATATCTTTTGAGTTATTATTTGATCAGAGTTTTTTGCCTGTTTCATTCTTGTGTCCACAAACCTGGTGTAAAAATCAAAGCCTTGTTCCAAGCTGACTTCAATACAGCTGTGCTGATAAAGGCCTGTGGCAAACTGACCCCATGTGTTTCTAAATTAAATGAAAGCACCACGGTGCTTTGAAAAGCCTTATTGCTTTGTTTGTGCATCTGTACTAGAACAGTTCAGGGTTTACCATTAATTAAATCGTGGCTTATGGTGCTAGCCTATGGTTTTGAATCACTTCTGGCTGTATCTGGATGCTACTGTGGAACTACCTGCTTTGCATGAGCTGTGCAGAAAAGGTGTGGTTAGCTGTAGGGTACAGGAGGTCTAAGAAGGTTTTTGGAGATTCTTTTGGTTTGGTTTTCTCCATTTTATGCCAGTAGTTTTGTGGATAACCAGCTATTTAGTTGTCAGATATCTGAATGATGACAGTTCCAAATATGGGTAGATCCAAACCAGAAAGTATTGCTTAAAGGCCTTGTGCCAATCCCAGCTGGTAAAGATATCAAAAATAACTTCCTCCACTTATTTCTACAAAGAGGGTAATACCATATCACCTTTTATCTTGCTTTCTGCACTGGGAAGATCAAAAGTTGAAAGAAAATATGCGGGAGAGAAAAAGAAGTCCTAATTATATCTTCAGATAAAGTCTATTTAATGGGCAAATACCATCTATCACTTAAAAATGAATTACTACTTTCCAGTTGGACATCTTCGTCCATCAGTGTGGAAAAAAGGAACCAACATTATTTTAAGGAGAGGAAAAAGGAGTAGCCTGTTTTTCATTTTCCCTCCTCCTGATAATGAGGGTCTGATTTTCCTCCCTGTGAGCATTTTGGCATTTCTTTTTAATAAGAGAAGGCTCAGGCCATCAATAAACAAATCTCACTTCTCCCTTATTATCATGCCAAGGAGTGATGAGCTGAATCTCAGTTCTTGGTTGTTAAATGTACCAACCAATTTGGGACACAAAAATAGCAGCTTAAAGGAGGAATAGTTTAAGTGGCCTTTCAGTTTATAATGTGTTTTGCCAATAAATTTACTTGCTCAGTGGGGTTTAGCATTGTGCTGGAGGCAATGGTTATATAAAATACGAAACCTCACTTTATTTGCCATCCCCCTATCTCACCACACATTATTTTGATAACGGAAATGCTTTTTCTTCTTTTTCTTAAGGAATTTGCTCAATAATTCAGTAACAGCAATGGAAGTTAAAATTAAACTTCCTTATTATCAGATTTGCCAGGGGTCTCATCGTTTATCCTATTACTGTAGATTCTGGTTCCATGTTTGTGTGTGTGGCATGTTGACTCCATTCACCCCCCGTTTTCAGTGTTTCAGAGTTGTAAACTAAATCTTATTTAGCCTCTAATCTTGAAACATATCCCAGCAAGAGTCAACAACTTGGATAGAAAAGGACAAGGGTCCTGAGAAAAAGACTGGGGCTCTGGGGGAGACAAAGAGAGCTAGGAATAGGCTGTTTATTTCATTGAGTCAGTTTGAGATTTACTGAAGGTAACACTTCAGAATCTAATTTGGGATGATCTTTAGTGATGATGAAAACATTTGAAAATGCAGTTACAATTAATGAACATTAAATCTCTGATAAAGCATAAGCTGCGTGATAATAATGGTGATGTATATCAACAGTAGTGGATTTGTTGCATTCCAGTCACCAATTCCTACTCTATTGCATTGCAGGAGAGTTATTCTGATATCATAAAATGGACCAACATTATAGTGCAAGAAAAAAATCAGAGTTCCAGCCAAGAGCCTTCTCCCTGGAGGGAGCAGATCCCTGTCATACCTTCCCAGTAGGAGACAATTTTAAGACAAACCTTGGAAATATGAGTAAGACTAGTCCTTACACAGATGTAGGTACAAATAACAGGCTTCAGAAGGAGAACATAAAGCCAATGGAAACTAACAGAATTATAAGACTTTTTCTTATGATATCCCAGTATCTTTCCAGCTCATGCCTCCACAAACTGGGCATTTAGTTTCAATTAAGTGTGCATTTATAAATATTTTTAAAAGAGATTATATATTAGAAAATGATTAATTAGCAGTATAGTATTTATTAGGTTAGCAGAATATTTAACATTTGAAGTATTTTTACAGGCATAGTTGTGTTGTTACTGTTCTGAACGGTGTTGCTTAATAGGGTTAAGTGTGTAGTGTTCCAGAGCCACAAAGAACAGGCCCCCACCAACTTGAGCACTGTAACACACGAAAAGCAGATGTTACCTGCCTCTGTGAACAATTTGTAGCATATTTACATTTTTGTAACATGCTTTTAATATCTCTTAATCACATTCAACAATTATTCATGAAGGATTAAATAACTGCAATGGAAGGTCTGGCTAGTACTACTGGAAAATTATTGAAGTATGAAATGCTTTACCAAAAGTTATTTTTAGCTATAAGAACTAATTAGAGTTTGTTAAGCTCATTATTTTTCACCATTCCAAAAAGTAGCCTGAGGAGGAAAAAAAGAACATCTGTTTGCCTAGGCACCTTATATGCCTCATCAGCATGGCATCCAAGGCCCAGTTCTTCATGTGGTTTTGGATATTTTCATCCCATTAATATTACCCCAGAATGGACTTATATGAAATACTACTTTCAGAAACAGTTTTTCCTGGTCTGTAGTGGCCAAGGTAATAATTTCTAAACTATGTTCTCATGCACTTTGGTGGTATTTAAACTCCTGGCCTGAGTGCTCCCTAAACTATTTCAAATCAAAACCAAGTTCTCTTTGTGCCCTGATCCCCAAAGTGTAGGAAGAACAGCATGATTAACTTCCACAGTGTTTTGATTACCCATTCATAGGGTCATGATTTAGTGGTGGACTTGGCAGTGCTAGGTTAACGGTTGGACTCGATGGTCTTAAAGGTCTTTTCCAACCTAACGATTCTATGATTCTACATCTTAAAGGTCTTTTCCAACCTAACGATTCTATGATTCTACATCTGTATCTATAAAGAAAGGAATAATTCATTGAGTCAATAAAGCAAGATATATCTTCATTTAATCTGTTGCTGCAATGAGTTCCATTGTCTAAAAGGAGCTCCAGTGAATGGCCCTGTGTCCAGATTTCTTGCAGCATCTACTAGTGATGAACATGTCTATCATTCAATTTAAAGAGAGTGTTGTAAGAGGATGAACACCTTCAAGAAGCTCAGTTTAGTCCCACAGTGACTCCTGAATATCCAGGCTAGAGTTTGACAACTAGAATTATCACAGATTGTGAACAGTGAGGAGCATGTGTAGCATGCAGAGCCTTGGTGTGAGATGTTAGGAGGGACATGTTGAACCAAGCAGACAGGCTGACACATGTTATAGAAGTTGGAGCATTCTTTGCTTCTGTGGCTTCATTCCTAGGTGTTAGCTGCAGTCATCGAGTCCGGAGGTTGTGTGAATCACAGGGCCAGTCTGGTGGGGTGGGGAAACAGTCTTCTAGCTGTCTACAGATGGAAAGTGAGGAGTTTGAGAGAGATGTGATGCTGCTGACCAGTTTTGTAATCTGGGAGCTGATACTTACAGTAGTATACTCACTAGGATGCAAGTTCTTTGAAGTTTTTCCTTCTTCCAGCCACTATTGCCCTGTCTTGCCAGGATTTGGCCACAGCCAGCTGCTCTCTATCCAAACATATATTTGGAACAAGAATGGAGAAAACTGGAAATAAAACCTTTTTTGTTAGGATGCAAACATCTGCAGACAGTTCAGGTTGATGACCTCATGTTGATTTATCTGTTTTCCCACTGACTTTGTTGAACAGTTAAACAATGAGGGAGAGGAAAATGAATCAAGAAAAGGAGAGGAACAGACTGAGTCCTGTAGCATACTACAGGCCAAAACTTTAGGAAGAAAGGTCTAGGTTTTTGTTCTCTTCGAGGATTATTGCTCTTTCCTATAGCTGAATGCAGACAGGAATAGAAGTGTAAGAAGTGATAGAACAAGAGGAAATGGCCTCAAGCTTCGCCAGGGGAGGTTTAGGTTAGATATTAGGAAAAACTTCTTCACCGAAAGGGTGGTCAGGCATTGGAACAGGCTGCCCAGGGAAGTGGTTGAGTCTCCATCCCTGAAGGTGTTTAAAGAACGGATAGATGCGGTGCTTGAGGGCATGGTATAGATGGACTTGGCAGTGATGGGTTAATGGTTGGACTCGATGACCTTAAGGGTCTTTTCCAACCTTGACAATTCTATGATCCTATGATACCTGGTATCAAACACCACAGAGAGGCTGAACAGAAGGTATATGGATGCCTGTGTCTCTGAACTGGAGAAGGACATTCAGAAGAGCCGCAAGTGCTGCCTTCTCACAGTGCCCTAGATGAAACAGTATGCAAGACAACAGCACCTGCTAGAAGACAGTGAGGAAAGCATGCTTTTAATTTTGAAATAAACTGATAGAGGAAAAGGAGAACAGATGTGGGCAAGTCCTTGACAGAATAAACTGAGTTTGAAGGGAGTTGTAAGGTGGAAAGAGGGGCTGTAAGGACAGCTTTTCTGGCAAGTAGAGGTAGTATAAAATGGACAGTGATACGACAGTGCTATTCTGTCAAAACCCATGAAATTTTTGTTGTCTGGTCCAGTGTATTCAGTTGAAATGTTTAAAGCAGGCATGAAACTATTATCAGTTAATATGATTTTAATTGGTATTGAAGGGAAGGACCTTAGGTCTTCCAAAAGCCTGAGAAAGACCAGGTGGCAACCAGAGAGGAGGCAGTGAGTGCAGTGTCAAGAATCCGTGCACCCACAGGAACCCTTGCTCATCAGTATGGAACACACCACTGCTGCAATAAAAGTCATTAATAAGCAGCCTCTGTTCTCCCCTATTGTTATCACAAGAGAGAAACACAATTTTTGCGAAGTGCTGAGCATGCTCAACTCCCATTGACTTTAACATAAATTTGAAGTGCTGAATACCTCACAGAGCTGTTGCCGAAATGTACTGCATTACCTTTTCTTTCTCACACCTCTCTGGACAGACAGTTGCCTTATTAATTCAAGTCCTCTTAAAACCTCAGATCTTCGGCATGCCTCAGCGTGTGAGGCACCTAGAGCTGGAGGCAGCTGCGATGTTCATGTGGAGGTTGCACAATGGCACAGCCACTGGGCAATTATATGATTCAGATTGTGCCCTGTGCCAGGTAAAGTTAATGGACGGGACTATGGACTCTTTAGATGTTCCCAACACATGCCACCTCTTGTGTAAATCTGCTTCTGTTACAAGCCAGACTTAGGGAATCTACGACCATGTGAGGAGGCAGAATTCCTCATTTGTTCTCTGCGTAGTGGGCTTTCTGTGGAAAGTGAGAGCTGTGTGTGTGAGAAACCGGCTAACCAAGCTTCAAATGGAAGCCAAATGAGGCTTCCCTGCAGTTTCACAGCTGTGTCCCCAATCACAGCTTTGTGCTGCCAGCACGGTGAACTCTCATTTCTGTGACCATGAAGAAACAGAAAAATACGGAAGATGGAGTCAAAAGGTGCTAAGATTAATTTTCTTTTGTCCCCAGGGAATAGCAATGGCTAATTCTAAAACCAGAGAAGGGTAACTTAACAGCATTTTTCAAATTATTACTTACTACCTTAATAATAATGACTAGTAGCACCTTTTCAGTTTTGCCTTTGCTCTTGAAGAGATGAGTAAACCTCTGCCTCATATTAAAAGGGAGGTAAGCACAGAATAAGGAATATTTACCAAGGTGCTGGGGTGGGGAGAATGTGTGGGGAGGTTTGTATTTAACTTCACATTAACACTGCCCAGTAGGACTCATACTGGTGGTCACAGGCAGGGAAGTGACCACCTGCCTTCACAGCCCATGTCCTATCCTATCGCTGGGATGCACCCAGCCCCTGGCAAACCAACTGTCCCACTCATGGTCATCATCAGAGCTTGCTCACTCTCTCCTTAGTAGCTGTCCTTGAGTCAGAAATCATGCCAAATTTCTAACAGCACATCTGCTTCTAATTATCAGACATAATTTTAAACTTCAGTTCAGAAGGTTAAAGTGTCTGCATGTTTGCATACTCAGAATTTTGTGTGCTGCTAAATGGGGGGTTGTGTGTGTGTACATACGCACACACATATGCTCTTAGCTAATAAATGCAATTCTGTTCAGACATCTGATGTAATTTAGGGATAGTAATGACTTTGGAATGATGATGGTGTTATAACTCAATTAAGATGTTTTTAACAAACTGCCTCAAGTGGGCTGCAAACAGCTGCAAAACGCCCACTCAAATCTTTAACAATCACCACACTAAATAATAGCACTGTCATGTATGTGCTCTCCTTAATGAAAGATAGAACATGGGAGCAGGCTTTAATTTTTGTTCTGTTTGTTCCTTTTCTCCCACAGACCATCCACGTTGCCATTGTTTGTGCAGGGTACAATGCCAGTCGGGACGTTGTCACACTTGTCAAGTCTGTCTTATTTCACAGGTAAAGGTAGTTTTCTTTTCTTGTATATTGTATATCTAATTATGACTACATAAGCTCTTTTTACATTTATTCTCTTACGTCAAACGAAAGCTAGATTTCCTTCCCTGGATGCTTTTTTTCTTTGGAAGGAAGGAAGCACAAAATTTATAACCACTGCAAATAGATTCACCTGTGTAAAGATTTCTACAGTGAATTGGAAGGATTGGAGATCCACCTGCTACCCCTGTTGTATTGTGGAAATAGAGACAGTATCTGTACTGTAAAGCATCTGCACATTTCTGAATGTTGTAAAATTATAATAATAGTAACAGCAGCATTGTATTCATTTAGCCTGTTTCTGGTAACAGTTTATGGCACAGGTGTAGACAGTAGTTTAAAAGCTGTACACATAAATGCACACTGGTTACTTGACTATCCCAGCTTCCCATTTAGACATTTATTTTTCAAAGTAAACCTGGTACTATAGTCGGTATTATTTCATTGAAATCAGATTAATTATTCTGGCTTTGGAAGGGCTACTTGCAGCCCCTGGTTTTAGCACATGGAGCACAGTTAGATCCCAGAATTGAGAGGCATAAATGTACAATGAAGACAAAATAGCCAATTACTTTAATAAACTGCAGCTTCAGAAAAAAGAGAAATGGTATTAAACTGCGTGTGGGCATATGTGTATATCCCTTATCCAGTTTAGTAATGTCTCTCAGAGATGTTTTCCAACAGTGCTTCAGAAAGTGGATTAAAATAGGAAAGCGATCAGACTGTTTGTCTCAAACAGGACAAATAGACTAATAAAACATGCATAAAGAGTTTACTAAGGAGGTAGTTTCAATATGCTGCTTTATAGTGAATGATAATTTTATACCATGGAGAATGACCGTTATTCATGTCATGTGCTAATATCTTCTTATAGCTAGCAGGAGTGGAGCATTCCAGTCCCCCACCTTGCTCCTTATGTTTGCCTCCAGTCCTCTGCTGGAACAGCCCTAGTCATCACTCCTTTACAATGATTTTAGTACACCATTTTAACTTTTAACCATTTTTGGTAAGCTTCATAAAAGAATATATATGCTCGCCTTGTACAATACAGAAGGCAGCTCAGGAAATACTATTTAAGGGGTTGGCTAGAGTGCAGATGAAGAGGAGAAATTCTCCAAAATATGGGAGTAACTTTCAATATCAACACATAGCCTTTGCAAGTCTTTCCAGAAGTAGCATGTTCATGTTAGATGAGGGCTAGGAGCAGAAAAACAATGCTAAAATAAACATAACAAAAGCAAAACAACAGTAAAATCTGGTTTCATGCTCTGTGCAGAATTTTTCTGAATGTTAAAATCCTGTTAAATTTTAAAACTATATCTGTTTCCAATTAGACTTCTGAATTATTCAGTGTACACGGGCTTTATATTGCAAGCATGTGGGGCATTTTGTCTATTTTGATTGTTGTTTCTAAGGGTTTTCTTACGAATACGCATTTTTATGGTGACATGAGTTATCCTGGTGGTTAGCTTGTCACCGTTTTTCTTTCTTAGTACTTGCATCCATCTTGAGAAGACTCTAATCTGTATGTTTCCAAATGTTCTGTAAATAACAGGAATCCTACAGTCTCTTTCTGTGTGACTTAAAGGAAATGTCCCTGTTTTACATAAGCGACTTATCTGAGCAATTAGCAAAGTTATGTAACTTGGAAGTATATTTAATTAAGAATATGAAACCAAAAGAAAGGGAATTAAAATTGGCATTTCTGGATCTGGTGGATTCTGCCCTTGTGAAGAACACACTTGCTGTTTCGCTAGCAATACTGCTCATTTCCAAGGATTTGTCTAGCTCAGCAGAGGTGAACAAGATGAAGTCCAGTATAGCTAATGAAACCTTACATTCAAGATAAGCTATCTCGCTTGTTTGCTCAAAACATACGTAAAGACAAATCTAAGTCTGTTCCTGCCTAGAACTAGCTTTCCTCACTAGGCATGAAATTGTTCACTAAAAAGGGAAGATGTTCTTAAAGAAGAGACAGAGCTTCTTACAGACATTTCTTTCTTATCTTGTAGAAAACACAAGCTTCTTAAGCGTCTGTTGATGCTATGGCTACATGTTCAGAGGGCCATGCCTCAGAAACGCTCTTTTCTTGGGTCTTTATCTTTGGAGTGGCAATGGTGAAGAAGGCTGGAGAATAAACAACAAACAAACAACAGACTCAGCTGAAAATTGATTTAGAACCAAGATTCCTTGCATTGGTTGCCATGTGCAAACAATGTTATCTTGGAGACTAGTATGCACTTCAAAAATTATGATGATTGGAAAGAAGGCTACTTTTAGTTGCTAGGATTTATCTAATTGTAGGAACGAAGGATGGAGACAGTTATAATACTACATTAGGAGAAATGAGTCAGGAGAGTTGGAGGTCGTTGTTTCAGACAGTGGATGCTTGATGACATCAGTAGCAAGTTCTCCATCTGACTTGCGGGTCATCAGTGATAACAGACCCCTAAATGTACACCAGGAAATGCATCCTAGCTGGCATTGTCTAGTAAGCCAAGGAAAAGAGACATTTGAAAGGACTGTATGTTTCCAGTGGAGAAGAAGTTTGCTTGTTCTATCCTAGTCCCTAAAGTTAGGCTACTGCTCCTTCATTTGTAAGATCACCACATTCAATCTCAAATACTGTTTTGCAAGAACAGAACGAACATGCCTCCAAACATATTGTCAGAGACAATTTTGACAATATTTTTTTCCTTTTTAGAGGTTTCTGATGATCAATGTTCAACCAAACCTGAAAGAGCAGGTAGAGTTTGCCTCTAACAAGAGTGAGAGGCTTGTGTAGAAACCACAGCTGTTACTACCTAGCGAGGCACAGTGTGGGTTCTCCTTGGGCAGCCGGAGCGTTACACCTCAATCCTGCCCTGCGGCACCCTGAATACAATCTACTGGTTAAACAACTGGCCCCTTAAAGCAACCACACTTAATATCCTCACCTGTTCCTCCTGCACTTCACTTGGTGTTTGTAGTAAGAGCATTGATTTCAGTGAATCTGTCTGGAATTCATGGAGATGTCATGCTTTTATTAGCATTTCCATCTAGTTTAGTAATTAAAGCATGATTTAGCTGTGCATTTTGATTCAAAAAGTGGCACCTAAATTCCCTACTTCTGTAGGGAAGCCCTACTTCTCTAATAGAAAAATTCTGAGAAAAGGAGTCTATGTCAGTCTAATCGTCTTCCCTCCGTGCATTAGCATATTTATTATACCCCCAACTTTTATTTAGAGTGCTAGATAGAGAGGCACAAAAGAGAAGAGGTGCTGGGTCATTAAGAATAACAACTACAGGAATTTCTATAGATGGAGTGTGCTGTCTCCTCTCTTGCATGAATGTACAGCAGATCCTGCATGTTGAACATTTCAGATCTACAAAAGAAAGTTTCTGGTTCTAGCCATACTATATATATATCGTGAGACTTAGCTAAACTACTTATTCAAACCACTTGAGAAATTTTATCTGTCTTCAGGTTCTAGAGAGTGGGAAGAGGAGGGGAAGGGGTGGTGTGGTTGATTCCTTGTAAGAACACCATGGTTCAGAAATGCGTTTCATGCCCAGTGGAAAAGGAGCTTGATTCCAGTTTTGTCTTTAGAAAATGTATGCTCAAGCCACAAAATCCCAGCAGCTTTTAACACTCCGTTTGACATAACTGATAGTCTGTTCTCAGGAGGAGACTCAGCAGAGCTGGGATAGTGCAGGTTTTGCAGAGTCTAATAAATATGCATCGGCAGTGCTGCACAGAAGGCTTGTAGAATGAGGACTTAGTCCTAGTCTGCAACTTTCCTGCTTTCCTCTCTTGGGCATCAAGTTCCTGATTATGACAGATTTTATAAATCTGTTGCAGGGGTAGAAAAAATTTCTCTCTGAGCCAGTTTAACACAGCCAAGCTCATATCACTGTGTCCTAAGTGCAACTTAACTTTAGATTTTCCAAAGGAAAAGACTAAACACTAATATTAAAAGATACTGGGTCAAATGGGCAAAACAAAATGCAAGTGCTTTTGGAAACAGTGCATATAGTAGTATGCAAAAAGCATCTGCATTTCTTTTTCAAAACTAAAGCAGTGTCCTGTGGCTAACAACTCTCCTTGAAATTTTTTCAACTGCTGGTCCAAGTTGGATTGGTCATTTTCAATGTTTTACTCCATTTTTGAAAATTGTAAAGCTTATTGTGCCACAGAAGCAGCTCATGAGTTATCATTTCATATTGCAAAGACCATTTCTGTCTCTGCTTAGGTAAGAGCTCTGCTTGAGTAAGAGCTAAAATGATTTTAAATGTACTCTTGTCTTTTCCAAAGGCATGCTAAACACCATGTTTCATTCGGGAACAAAGAAAGGCCAAAAATTGCACAATTGTAACATGTTGCTGGCAGTTAGGTCCACCTAAGAGTCTTTGAAAAATTAACTTCTATTTTATGCCAGCTAAGACTGGCTTTTTGCTTTTTTTCCTGTGTTGGTCCCTCTTCTTTGGAGAAGTTGTGATTATTTCTTTAGCTGTACGCTCCATCTCTCCTACAGCAATAGTGGTGTAGTAATGGTGGTGGGGTTTTGTAGGGTAAACAAAACCAGTCAGCCAGACAAATGCTTTCTAATACAAAGTAGCCTCTTTGCTTTAAGAAGGCTGCTTATAACCTTAAAGTTAAGCCTATGTCTAAGCATTTTTAAGATTAAGGTATGAAACTCTATTATAGATTGCCATTTTAATAAGAAACTTTTTTTTTTTCTTAGAACTAGTAGAATAAGGCAAAGTCAATGAAAGTCTAAATTAAATAATAAGTATGACATGTAATTTCCAAGTAAAAGCCACAAGTCAACACTGGCTGGTAATTAAAGCTTATGTAATCTAATGGCTGTATTCCATGGAGACCACTTTGCCTTAATGGAATTAATTTGAGAATTTAAAACCTCTGTCATTGTTTCTGATTTTTCTAACATGTCAGTCTATTTTGTGGGAGTTTCTTCTGGCAAAATCTATGAAGCACGAACTAGTTTCTCTGATCCATATAGATGCATCAATAATACACACCTTTTTGTATTTTCTAGTTGTCCTAACAATGGAGGAGGCAATGTTTAAAAAAATCTGCCCATGAAATCTCTTATTTCCCAAAGTGCTTCTGCAAGTTAACACAAAACAAGAAGATTCATGAATGAGGTATCTAGTGTACCTTTAAGATGTCTCCAATAGTTTGGGGATCATTTTAATGAATACTGGATGTGAAGGGGTACAAAAAATCTGTAATGATTTTCACATTAAAATTCTCCCTGTATGAGAGATGGATTGTCATATGGGCATTAGGAAAAAAAAAAAATCCCAAGCTGCCTTTTATAATTTTTGTTTGAAGTTCTTGTAACCATTTGTTACAGATATAAAAGGTATTACCTTGTTGTGCTTCCCTTAATAAAGTATAGGTTTTGGAAATAAATCCCCTGGGCTACTGACCTTTTTATATTCTTAGAAAATAAAATTCTTCTGTTGCAGAGAGAGAACTGTGCAGCCAAGCAGCTGCTTTTTGAATTGCTAACAATTGAGCTATGGAATAATACAGAAGGGAAGAGTGAATCTTGGTTCACTACTCCCTTTTTCAATTGTAGATTTTTGTATTTAACTCTGTCACAGTGGCTATTCAAAAAGAATGGGCCACAAATGCTTGAGCAAGCAGATCAAAACTCTGATGAAGTACAAGAAGTTTTGAACTGTAAAAATAAGACATCATGATAAAATAATTATAGAAACAGGTACCTCAGAATAGGCTCCTGACTTGATAGCCTGACTTTTAAAATTACTGACGTCTTTTCATTTTACTAACTTTATAGGACCTCAGCAATTCTGAAAAAGAGAACATTCATTCAAGCTCCTATATTTAGGCCTAAGAGCCTATATTAAGCATCCATGCTTGAAAATCTTGGCCAGAATCTCCTTTGATTTACTTTTGAGGCAAGCAATATAGAAAAATAAATGTGTGCTCTTTATGTATGGTGTACTGTGTCAGATAGTGTTCTGATCTTAAGGTAAGTGGAAGTAATTTAATCTATGAAGATCTGTAGTTTTCTAAATAGAGGGGTTAAAACCTTGAGTTTCCGCTTGATGGGAAATACCCACATTTTGAGATGTCATTCTTCCACATTAAGACATTAGCACATCGGCATTTTCCGTGTAGCAGAAAATTAAGAGTTGTAATTGGTAAAAATTCAGATGTTCAAAATCTTTGAGGTAAACAAGATTAAGTGTTTCTGGACCTTGGGAGAAATTCTCTGGCTGTTTTGATACCTACTTCTTTAGTGAAGAATCTGGAAGACTGGGTCTCGGAGTTCAAGGGCTGTCTGTTCTGAAACCTTGGACACTAGAAACTTTGCCTTCCAAACAGACGAATTCATATGAACACCATGATGTTCCAAAACCTATTAATTTTGTATGAGAAGTTTATCAGAATTGTCATATATTGACCTATATTATTCCATAGATGCATATACTGTCACCATTTACAGTATAGTGCTTTCTAGCAGTGCAAGATATAATCAGCCTCTACCATGTGTGTCTTTTTTGCTCTCTTGATGTGCCTTGTGAAAAATGACTTTTATGGGATAACATACACTTGAAAAATAAACAACACACAGCTGTGCTTTGAGTTGGTTAGAGAAGTAGAAGTCAAAGCAAGTCCACCTCACGTCTGGAGTGAGAGGAGGTTTCTGTTGGTCATCACTTTCTCTAAGACTTGATTCCAGGTCCCCTTCAGCCAAAGAAAGATGTCTTGCACTGAAGTCCTGGGGCTCAGGGAACTGGAAAGGACCTGTTGGATCATCTCATTAACTCCCCTGCTATTGCAGGAAACCACAACATTGAATTCTTTTTCATAACTTGATCAGCCTTCACAACAGAAAGATGTTAGGTTTTTCATTAACCAGTGCATCGTATTTTTCCATTTTCATGCCACTCAACTTTTTAAACTGTAGCTGCCAAATTCCTGTGAAGGACAGCTCTCCACATGGCTATCCCTTAACTTATCATAGGAGCAACACAGTTTGATTTCAGTTTTATAAATCCCATGTCCCAAAATGTCTCTGTACTGGAAGAAGACCAATCTGAAGAATGGAATAGCTTTCACTGACACCAAATGGTACAGCAAAATATCTCAGTCTAATGAAATGTATTTTTCAGTCAAATCCTTCACAATATCCTGATTGTCACCCCTAATTCTTACAGCCAGTGATTCAATCATGTTGGCAATTAAAGATGGCATCTGTTTCTCGTATCTCTTGAGAAAGATTTCTCATCTTACAGAATCTCTTTTGTATCTTTTACAATAGATGTTGGTTGGTCTTTAAGCTTCTGAACTTGTTTCATGAGCGCTTTGAAGCAATCCCTATCTTTTAGGCTTTGCATGTTGCAGACACCAGAAGAGGTAAACACTGTCACCTGTGTGTATGCTGGTACTGTTACCTTCAGAAGGTCTTCCAGGTTTGAGTCTGTGCTCTGCTGGCTTCTAGCACCATGCTAAACCTCACATCACATGACTAAACTCTTGTCTGGAGTAGAATTTTCTGTGGCTGAAGCACGTTTAGTTGTAGATATCAGCAGGTCACTATTCTGTTTTGGAGATATATTTTTATAAGTGATAATCTTCTGCTTTGCTTTCACACATACTTTCCTTCCAGCTGAATCTTTACCATGAGGCTAACAACTTGAAAGAATTTCTGTGTAGGAGTACAACTACTCCTTTTTTCTTTTTCCCAGTAGGAACTGAACTAAAGAAATGTCACCCACTTGTTCCCATTTAAGTTTAATACACTCTGGGTCATTCAGATAAGTATAAACTGTTACTGAACATCTGAGTGTCTTTGTATCAGATTTTTTCTTTTCAGTTAGCATCTTTCATCTTCAAATATTTTATATCAATTCCATTTAACTAAGTGATGGTTTGAAAGAAGATGTAGCTTTCTTATTTTTAACTATTTTTTGTTCTTCTTACTCTACTTTGTAATATATAGATAAATGGCCCTGAAAAAAAGAAGAGAAATTACTAAAGAACACCAGTTAGGAAATAGTCTTACCTGATACCAGACTCGGCCCCTACTAAGCAGAGGGCGCTATGTGGAATGTGTATGTTGACAGTGAACACCTATTTGCCTTGAGACACTGCTTTGCCTGTACCCAAAGCCACTGTTTTTCTTGGCCTTTTCTCTGCTAATGAAATGTATTTCCTGATCACTGCTGTTTCCTGATTTTTTCTTGGCAAAGTGCCTGCTTACTGCGGAATCTACATGAGCCAGGATGTCCTCTTCTCTCCTGCTGGGCTGGTGAAGCAGATATAATTGCTGTGATCCCTTTAGCTTGGTAATGGGACACTCAGCAGCTGGCAGCCTATGCCTTTCCCTCTCCCCTCCTCACTCCAGGGCAAGCTGGAGATTTATAGCCCTTTGTCTTTTGGGAAAGCGTGTTGTGGCTTAGTATTTTGGATATCATTAAACACAGATCAGCTGGGGGTTTATTCCGTTGTCATGATTATCTCATATGTAAGGCTTCCAACCAGCCCTTTTCTGCTTTTGCTGTAAGCACGCGATTTGATCCACAGTGCCCTTGAAGCCAACACAACAGCTTCGCTGACATCCCTGGGTATTGGATTGGATCTTAGGCACAGTGTTTCTAACAATGCAAAATCCAGCCATACATTGCTTCTCACAACAATCCCGTTTCTGCTGAGAGGTGTGTTATGGTACTATGAACCATTACATGTATTTTTACATTTTCTTGTGGTATTTTTTCAGTGAGAAACAGTATTACTCATCAAAGCAAGAAGAGCACCATTAAAAAGAAAGGCATATATTATTCATTAATACAGAAAATGGAGAAAGAAATAACCTTCATCTTTTGGGTTAAGCCCAAAAGTGAAATGGAAGTACATTGGCCTGAACTAACATAGATTTCCTCACTTCTCGTTTACACAGCAGAATGTAGCATCTGAAAATAAATGCTTCTCTTTTTAGATTAAAAAAAATCAGTTAACAAGCACACCCATTTACCTTTACAAATTTCACAGAAATGAGACTCCACTAGTCCACCCTAGGGATCAAAGAGAAGTTGAGCCAATACTGAAGTCTAAATGAACCATCTGTTTTAGTGGCTTTTGCAAACTCTGTCCTTCTCTGCTGACAGGGAAAGTTGCTAAGCTAGGGATAAACATGGAAGACTACAAATTGTGACTAACTTCTACTGTCAGGTTTTCATACTTCTGCCACAGAAGTTGAGTAAAGATCGAACTTTGTTGCTTACTGTCCCTCAAGGAGAGAAGCAAGGTTAAGGGATTTAAACGTGGTATTTGTAACGTCCAAGTTCACATTACTATAGAAAAATCCATACACTTTGTCAAACTTTGCCGCTCTTGCTGATTCTGGCTTCACTTATCTTGTTTTAAAGCTTTTCACTTAGCCGAAGTTCTATAACTACAGAGGTGAATCCAGTGTGTTGAAGTGAAATATTTTCTTTCTTCCTGCTTTTCTTCAACCCTCCCTCCCTCTTAGGAGCAAGGATATCGGGAGATTTACAGTTTCCGTTCTATTCACTATGCCAGTAGGTAGAAGGCACTCACCTGAAACATCTAATTTTGGGTTCCCATAGGATAGCTGTTGATACCCCAAGTTTGCTTTGTAGAAAAGATGTGTGTAAACTCAATGGTCCTGGAATTTCATCTCATTCAGATGATTATTTTTTAACCTTTCCTTCCATCCCCACTTCTCCACAGACAGCTGTTCTTACCACAAAGATAAATTACCAGGTTGACCTAGAAACTGAATGCAATTGCTTTCACAGCTCAGGTTCCCAAAGGGGGATTAATGTGGCCTTCTTAAGGAGCCAGTAGAAGGGACCAGATCCTTAGCTGTTATAAATCATCACATTGCACTGAAGTCCAAGGAACTATATTTATTTACAATCACCCAGAAACTGATCCAGTATTTCCATTATTGTCATGTTTATTCAAATTATGTCTCAGCATTTTGGCCAGAGAGCAGGACTCTGCCGAACATGCTGTACACTTTACCTTAAGACCTTAGACATAGATAAAGCTTTGTAAGTTCTGATGTTGTCTTTTTGTAATAGGAATTAGAAACCTTTGAACTAATGTATTTCTCTCCCTTTTCATGTCAGGCGAAACCCACTCCATTTCCACCTCATCGCAGATGCAATTGCCAAACAGATCCTGGCAACTCTGTTCCAGACATGGATGGTCCCTGCTGTGCGCATAGACTTCTATGATGCAGATGAGCTCAAGGTAAAGACAGACGAACACAAATGTTACTCCTACACTTCTGGTTTCATGTTATCCCTTTTTAATTCATCTCTCTGGATTGGTGACTTGTGGGAGAACTGCTGGCTAAAATATTCTCCCTGGCTAAAACTAATTCTGACCCACATGATGGTAACCCAGTTACTCTTAACTAGAAGATACTAAATGGCTAAAATCAGTGCAGTTTTTCCACTTATGGAATATGTTGTTTAGCAGCTTAGGCATTTACCTGCTATCAAGAGGATGTTGGCTGCCCAGGTCGAATTTGCTAAGTATACTTCTTTCATATAGCAATGGTGGAATCTTTAGTATCTTGTTCAATAAGCCCAAGTCTGTTACTGGAAACACTCAGCTTCCCTGCATTCCTTAAGCATGGGTGTGTAACACCATAAGTACATACACTCTGATGAGGTATCAGTATTACATTTTGAAATAGCTACCTTCTTTATCTGGATGCTCTTTCAAAAGGAATAAATATGAAGAAAGGAGAGTTCCAAAGGGGAAAAAAAAAATCACTTACTCAAAGCATAAAGTAATTATCTTTTCAGAGTTAGAAAGTCTAAATTAGATCACAGAGGCACAGCATTGAGTTAGAGCTGAACATTTTTTAGCTGTGGAGGTATGATGAAGTATTTAGATTTTAGCATTAGGAGTTGGTGGCAAGAATTTGTATTACATATCAGACTGTTCTAAACAGCACCCTGAAACAAGGAAAAAACAAAATTTATCAAATTGCTGTGCTAATTAAGGAGTAAATTCAAAACACACCATGTTGTAGAATCCTGAGTACAAAAAGTTGTAGAAAGAGATGGAAAAGGGAAAAAATGATCCTTGAGAAAAATACATTGTTTCTAGCTGTTTTTATTGTTTTATTGGTCCTTCTACATGAAGCCATAAGCTGTTATTAACCTAATTAGCTAGATATCTCCCTTCTGTTCTTTATAACTTCATAGCAAGGAGGAGGTTTGTTCCTGTAAATCTTGTACGTGTCTATATTACATGTGCTTTTCTGCAAATTGTAGAGTTTTACAGTGCTTAATTAGCCTCTCAGCTGGGGAAGACAGACCTCTTAGTGTTCTCCTTCTGGTCATTTGGGTACGGTCCAATCTAGTTAAGTAAATAATAACCAAGAGAGCTTACTTCAGTGATCCCCAACTTGCTGACTTATAAGCCAAACATTGTGCAGATACAAGGCTACAGAGCAAAGTCTTGTTTTGCCCATCCTTTTTCGCTTTAATTTTTATATGGCTGGTGACCTAAAGCAACACTGGACTGTCTTGCATGTAACCCGTGGGCTTTATGTTGGGGACCACTTTCTTACTGGATTCAGGTTTTGATGCATAAATACATCTTTCCAGGTCTGCCACTCTTGCTCAGAGCTCGTCATACTGTATACCAAGCAAATTCCCTGATTGCAGTAGCCAAAAAACACATTGTAAAGTAGTACTCAGCATAGGTGAATGTGACAGACACTGCCAAAGGACAGCAAAGAGTTGTAAATATAGATGGAGTTTTAAAAAGACGGGTATGATGCTGGCTCATATCCAGATCATTCTGCAAGTTTTAGCAAAGAAGAGGAGCTGTTTACAGACAGCTGTAGAAGCTCATCTCATTTTTTCCTACATAGCCTCTAGAGAGGATTTAATGATTGTTTGGGGTTCATGTATTTCACCTGTACTCTTGGGAGCTATATTATGCTGTCTAGTGTTAGGAAAAGGTAGAGCTGATGCTGGAATGTTTACTAGAAAGTCTACCTTTCTCTAAAGTGATCTATGAATCCAGTGTTATAGTATATACTATGTTTCAGTTTTAATGTCCCTCCATAGTTCTTTTTTAAACATGTAATCAATACCAATTGCTGGCATTTAAAAGGGTTTAGACTGAACAATAGCTTGAGAATTTTCTGCTTAGCTTTCATTCACCAATGTTTCATTGTTTTGGAACACATTTTAGCTGCTACAGAAAACATTTCATGTTTGTCTTTTTCCCTTTGGATATGTATGAGCTTCCAACCTCTTACTTCTAACGCAGCAGGAGCTGGCATGTTAGCTGAAGTCCTGGGAAAAGTCCTGCTTCTGCTCCTGTTCCTGCTCAAATAGTGAAGGGAGCCCATAATGTTAGATCCTCCATAAATAGTATGGATGCTTTTTTGTTTTCAAGTAGCTATTTAGAATTCAGGCAACAGTTTCTACTAGAGTATTATTTTTTTTTAAAGGCAGAATTTAGAGACTAAAATATTTGGCAATGTTTCTTAACATATCATGCAGTTCTTAAAATACTTGCTGTTTAGTTTAGAGTGAGAGCAACCAGTGTCCTGAAGGAAGGTATAGAAAATAAGGCCCTGCAGTAGATGATGTTTTCTCTCAGGTTTTAGAGGAAAACTGGATGCTTCACTGCTAGAAAGGGAAGGCAAGGTACCACTGATTATCCCAGAATTTCTAGGGCCAGCAAACCTACTTTGCCTGCTGCTGTGAATTCAGCATGTCAGATGTTCCTTTCAAAATTTAGAGAAGACTTATTTTTCAAGCTGTGTCAAGGTAACACAGCTGTTGATGTTCACCCTGCACCGCAAAGAGCCTACATTCATTCTCTCCCTAGAGGTGGGTGCTGCCAAACTAACACCAGCCTGCTTGGAAGAGGGATGGAGCGCAGGAAAGGACGGCCAGGGAGACGTCTGTCTTTGCTTGAGGCACATGACAGGGGATGGGGCGGAAGAGGAGGAGACTTGGCTGTGGCACTGAGCCAAGATAACTGCATTTCCAGGGAAAGGGTCAGACATAGTTGAGATGGGAGCTTGCTGGATGTATTTCTTTTAAACAGCTAGTTTGATGATTTTAACAGCCAGTTCTACTTAGACGCGTGTAACCTCCCTCCACATAATTTGGCCTGTCTCCTCATTACCTTGCCAATAAACACAAGGGACATCTGTGTTTAAAAGCTCTCCCTCAACTTAGAAGCTGTTCAGATTGTGAACTGTACTGCCAGTGCAACTCTCTCTCATTAACTAATCTTGCTACATGCAGTTAGTAATCAGCAATAAGCATCCTTGAAGTGTAGGCAGCTGATAATGGTGCCAGTAATTGAGCCATTCCATAGCTGCAGACTTGATTCTTGTTCTACTCAGTATGGCCCACACATAACTCTTCCAAATGTATGTGGTCACATATGGCTGTGACTACAAACTGGAAAGTTACTTGGCAATGCAGATTCACTTTATATGATCACAATAGTTGTGTTATTCAACTTATGGTCCTAATGTGGTAGACGTAGCCATTACAGCAATGTAACTACAAAGTAGCTGGAAACTGAAAATTGTCTTTTTTGAAAATTAAAAAAAGAAAAAAAAAACATACCTATGAAACATTGATCTAAAAGACGCATTACAGCTGTGGTTTGCAAATATCAGGCTGCAGGGTGTTGTGGTTTTTTCAGTTCAGTCTTACATGAAGAAACTCCAGAGCTAACAATTGAAGATGTGCAATGCAAGCACTTAGCTTCTACACTTTATTATTCATTGTGGAATCTCGTGTGAGTTCACTCACAAGGAGGTATAGGCGCTAAACCCATTGTGATCTGCATTGGCCCTGAGCAGAAGGAGCAGCTAATATAGCAGTGTGGTGTGTGGAATGTGTGATGTGTGGAATACAGATAAGGTGAGTTTGTTGTCCCAGATGTTGCCTGACAAACTGCTGATAACATCAAGTGAACTGAGGAAAGCAGAAGGTAGAATGAGCAGTTGCCTGCTCTACTGTGTGTAAATCTTGATGGCCCAGATAAATGTGGTCTCTTCATCACTAGTAAAGCAGAAAAGCCATGTCCTTTAAACAGTTCAACCCACAAACATGCTGCAATTGATCTGTGAACTTGAAGGTAGGAATGGTGAATAGGTTTTTGCAATAGATGAGCATTCGACCTGAAAGTGAAATGTGAAAACTCCATACTTTGCTGCATATATGGACAATGTTCCAGCTTTTACTGTTCCCAGAATCAGTAGACCACAAATCTCACTACCAGTGCTGCCTTAGGTGATTTTGTATCAGAAATGTTGATATAGTCTGCACACTCAGTCAAAATCAGTGGTGTGATCCAGAGAGCAAAACCAAGCTGGGATAATGCGTGGCGTAAATATCACCTAACTTGAGGCATTTACTTACGCTTGAGTCACTCCTTCACCATTTGCATTTGAACTGTGAAGTCAGTTCACTAGGTCAGACATTGACATCATTTGGTAAGATAGATGGGCAAGGGCTATGATATATAAGCAGAAAAAGTTTAATTCTTTAATTGTAATTGTAATGTAGCTGGGTCTCAGGGCTGTGACTGTGTGCAGTCCTAATGCACTTAAGTTACCAATTCCCAGAGTGGTCCAGGAACTCCCAGGCTAGTTGCCTGCACAGATGAGCTAAAGGGCTGGTCTGAGACAGCAGACCAAGTTTAAACTAGGTGATTGACTGAACTACTGGCCACCTGCACAAGAAGTGTTTGACAGACTGTTACAGGAGCTGGCCCAGTGGGAATTTCAGGCAGTTCTTCTCATTTCCCAGTCAGTCCCTGCTGTGCCTAGACAAATTCATATACTTACATGTTGCTTAACATCCTCGGTGGAGAATCTGGTTGTCCCAGATATTCCCAGAGAGTTCCTGCTGCAAAGTTAATCAATTGTACAAGGGTAAGATAATCAATAGAAACAGTTCCTACATGTGTAGAAATGATAATGTAGGACAGTCTTCTATACATCCTTAAGATAGTTAGGAGATGTTTTGTATATAGGTTAAGGTAATCAGTAGTGATGGATTTTGCATGTCTTGCAGTGGTCATGTAGGACAACAGGCCAGCTAGATTATAAAAACTGGACAGAACCATGTTTTAGGGAGTCGCACTCAATCCAACTAAGATGCCCTTGCAAGGACCCTTGCTGTGGAGACTCCTTTCATCATCCAGACAGCAGCCAAGTGTCCTGTCTGACAAACCATATAGTCCATGCAAGAGTTACCCTAAGCCAACTGTCCTGGTTTCAGCCAGGACAGAGCTAGTTTTGTTTTCAGCAGCTCCTGTATTTTGGATTTAGTATGTGAAACACGGTGACAGCACGCTGCTGGTGTTCGCTGCTGCCGAACGATCAAGGACATCTTGCAGTTCCCCAAGCTTTGCTGATGTGCAGGTGCAAACACCTGGGAGGGCACAGCCAGAAGAGTTGATCCAAACTGGCCAAAGAGAGTGTTCCACACCATAGACGGCATGGCCGGTGTGAGTGAGGGTCTCAGGCTCTGGGTCCTTGTTGGGTTCGCTTTCTGTTCATGTTCCCTTCTTGTCATCTTATTCTTGTTTTATTTCATTCAGGCCTGTTTGTTTATCTGACTGTTCCCTCTCTCTGGAACTTGCTGTTCTGGAAGAG